>JAJIBD010003389.1:0-224730 GCA_021461705.1 Cryptotis parvus | reverse complement strand
TATATTTAGGGATTATTATATACACATGCTTTTGCCAATGTTTAGTGCTCAGTTCTAGTCTGGTATTACCATTTTCAACAATTATTAGCTCACTGGTCCTTCTCTATCTTATCTAACCTCAGACCTCCACACACTTGTGATAGATTCCAACGTTTGACAAGTCCTCCTGGTTCTTTATTTGCCTGGCCTTGGATATTAGCCTCATGCTTTTATTATTATATATCTCGCAGATGAATGCAGTCATTCTATATCTGTCCTTTTCCTTCTGAGTAATTTCACCAGCATGATACTCTACATGTCCATCCATTTATAGGAAAATCTTATAACTTTTATTTTCCTTAAGGTGCAGAGTATTCCATTTTGTAGATGCAGCATTGTTTCTTTTTCCAGTTGTCTGTTCTCTGGCACTCAGGTTGTTTCCATATTCTGGCTCTTTTAAATGGTGCTGCTATGAAGATAGAAGTGCAGATGGTGTTTGTGCTGTGCAGCTTTTGGTCTCCGATATTATATTCCAAGGTGTGGTATTACTGAATCTAATAGGAGCATAATTTCTACTTTTTTGAAGGAATGTCCATATTATTTCCAAAACGACTGAACCAGTTGAAATTACCATCAATAAATCAATAATAAATAAGTCTCTTTCTCCCTGCATCCATGCCAGCATCGGTTGTTCTTGCTCTTTTGGATGTGTATTTCTTGACTTACATATTATCTTTATAACAACAAATTTTAATTTCCCTGACGAAAGATTAAGAGGAATTTCCCCAGCCCTTACTTTTATTCTACCGATTATAACTGCTTGCAGGGGAAATGCGAAGATAGGAGAATCCAGTTTTAAATGAACCTGTCACTAAAAATGATTATCATTATTAGTTTTCTAGGAAACCATAAATTTGAAATGTAATTTGAGGCAATAAGTAACATATACAACAGTCAGTGTATACAAATTTAGGAAATGTTATGCTAATAAATAGTACTATAAAACATATTTTCATTACTAGTGCTGACATATATAAATCACATCAGGGAGAAAACTTGTTTTATACATTTTATATTTTATCAACTATATTGATAGCTATTGTCAATTTCCATTTTTACTCTTAAACCTCACATCCCTAAATTTTCTGATATTATGAACTGTTTTGATTAAATTCTAGTAAATAAAAACTCTGCATGCCATTATCTGTTTATTTTCTTTACATAATCAATCTGAAGATTCTTAAAATGGTTCAGTTTCCTCTTCTACTTCCCATATTTGATTAGTTCAAAACCACCCACTATGGACTTTACTAGCAATTTTTCCTAATTTCATTTTATTGCTTTTTTAAATATAAACCTCACACTACCACAAAATAATTCAATGGAATCCTTTCTCAAAAATATGATCCATAGTTGGTCACTATTTGGGGAGGCTTGTATTCCCAAACACTTCAAGAATAAACTACTAATACTCTCCAAAATTGAAAGGTGCAATCGTTGACTTACTTCATGTATGGTACAAAGAGTAGGCTTGGAATTTTGTTGGAAAACTGAAATGAAGATGAGTAAGGATTTAAAATTATTAAGGTAATAATAATTTGATCAAGTGATCAAGCTACATCTGGAGTATAAAGTTTTTCATGTAATGTCACTTATATGAATGCAGTATTTATTGTATGTTTTCTTTTTTTAAACAATATACTACCTGTCTATTTTAATTTTTTTTGTTTATTTGTTTCTTTTGGGCTATACCTGGCTGTGCTCAAGACTTACTCCCCGAGTCTGCACTCAGACATTCTGACAGGACTAAGGAGCGAGTATAGAACACCAGGGTTCTGACGCAGGTCAGGTGCGCCCAAGGCCAGCACCTTACCCACTGCACTGCCTTTAAAATATGAACTTTGTTGTTTGTTTTTGAAAACGCACTTGCTTATGCTTAAAGGCTACTCCTGCTGTTATGTTCAACTGTTTGTCCCTGCAGGCCTTGATGGTTCTGTAGTGCTAGCCTGTGGTGTCAGGTTTATCAAAATTTCATTTTCGCTTTTTCTCCTATGCTGAACACCTACATGTGAGGCAGACACTCTAGCACTTTGAACTGTCTTCCTGGCCCCAAATTTGAACACTTTCCCTTAAGAATTAAAGAAAACTTAGCTAGGTTTAAAAAGCAATTTGTGATCTGATATATCATCCCAAGTTTATTTCGTGCACCCAGTAAGGTATATTTTCTACATTAGACTGCTTAAGCAGAGCTCAAAGTTTAAGCGATCAAAACTTCAGATTGCTTCTTTTCACTGCAACTGGATTGTAAAAGGTTGAGGTTAAATTACTTCTACATTTTAAAGTGCACTTTAAAGTGCATTAACTTCCTAGCAACTCTGCCCTGAAATAATATACTAATTTGATATTTGTCTGTGTATTTTTTCCTTATCTAATCAAGATAGAAATCTGAGTTGGCCTTAATTGTATTTTCTTTACTTTTAAACTATAGTCCTCTATTAGCAATTTGGGAGTCATAAATGGAAAATTGTGTCAACTTAAAACTGATTATATATTTTACTTTAAAGGTAGCGGTTTCCCTGAGAAATATAATAATCCTGTCAAGCCTAAAATATATAGCATTAGTCATTTGTGACTTATGTAAGTAGAAAAGGTTGGAACCTATTTTAGTTAGGTGCATGAAAAATGTACTCTCACCTTCACATAACTCAAAAATGGCTAAAGCAATTTAGTTCAAACTCTCAAACAAGTTCACCTTTGGTCCAAGTTAAAGTTTGAAAAATCTCATTTCAAATGGAATTATTGCCAGAGAAAATTATGACTAAAATAGGGAGAACAATTTAGAAAGCATTTTTAGAACTTATTGTATGCAATTTTTACTTAATTTGAAGCATTTCATTTTTTTTTCCATTAGGTAAAATTGATTTTACTTAGACTGTCACTGTAGTTCAAATGACCCTGTCCTCAGAATAATTTTGATATTTGTTTTAATGGAAATGAGTTATTTTTTAATTTGAGGTAAATAGTGATATCATTTATTTTTAATATGATTACTGAAGAGAACATAAAAAACTAATGAATAAACTGAATTATTTGTAGCTGAAATATAGAATTGAGAAACATAGAAAGACATAAATTACATTGGAGATTTGTAGTTGATCAAAATAATCAAATATTTTCTATCCCGTGTCAAGCTAAAGTTTATCAAAATTAAAAATTGCTCAAATAAATTCTACTTGGCATATATTTAGCTAATATCTTTGATGAGCCTATTACAGCAGAACTTTAAGAGTAATAAAGGAAAAGATATGCTGTTTTTTCTCTTCAAGGTGTGTAGCTGTTAAGTGGGGTTTTGAAAGAGAAAGACAGTATGGCAAAATAAGTTTAGCTCAAGAATCCTCATTGAGAATATTGAAAAGCTACTGAGAAATAACTAACCTGGGTCATTGTGCCTATATATGGCAAGAAAGGCAAAATGAGGGGTAAAGCATTTGCATGTCACCAACCACGGTTCAATCCCCAGCACCACCTCTGGTGCTACTGAAAACAAGAAACAAATATGACCTCTGAGCATGCCCAGATTGCTGTCCCCCTCAAAGTAAACCTAATTACCTTTAAAGGAAAAAATGTGTAGAGTTGAAATCTCCAAAATTATTGTTACTGTTAGTAATAGTATTTTGGTTTGGGTACACACTTGGCTATGCTCAGGGATTACTCCTCTCTGTTCAAGACTTCCTCCTCTATCTTTCACTGAAGAATCATTCCTAGAATACACATTAGACCTATCAAGAGATAAACACAGAGAGAGGGAGAGAGAGAGAGAAAGAGAGGGAAAGAAAGAGAGAGAGGGCTAGGACAATAATTATAAAGGAAAACATAATACAAGAAAAACTGGACTGTGAATTTTAAGGCATGAGTGGATGTGGGGAAGAGGGGACACTCATCCATTGTTGGTGAGAATGCCGGCTGGTACAGCCTTTCTGGAAAACAATATGGACATTCCTCCAAAGACTAGAAATTGAACTCCCATTTGACCCAGCCATACCACTCCTGGGAACCTACTCTGGGAAACCAAAAATACGCAGCGGAAACACCATCCCTACTTTTATGTTCATAGCAGCATTATTCACAATAGCCAGAATCTGGAAGCAACCAGAGTGCAGAAAATCGATGACTGGATAAAGAAGCTTTGGTACATCTACACAATGGAATACTATGCATCTGTCAGGAAAAATGAAGTTATAAAATTTGCCTATAAATGGATGGACATGGAGAAGATTAGGTTGAGCGAAATTAGCCAGAAGGAGAGAGACAGATACAGAATGACTGCATTTATTTGCATAACATAAATATATATGTACATATTATGATACCAATATCCAAAGTCAAGTGAAACATATATCAGGAGGTATTGTCAAAGGTGGAAATTATCACAAATGTGTGGGAGTCAGAAGCTAAGTAAGACAGAAAATGGAACAGTGTGCTAACAATTGTAGAGGGTACTAATGCCAACCTAGAACTGAGCATTAAATAGAGGCAAAAAGATACACATGACAACCCTTTAATGTATGTTCTGTAATCCATAGTCTGGAGGGAAGGAAAAAGAAAGAGAGAGAAAGGGAAAGAAATAAAGAACCTGCTATGGAAACAGGCTGGAGGAGAGGGGGAGGAACCGGGACGTTGGTGGTGGGAGATGGGCACTGGTGGCGGGATGGGTGCTGGAACACTGTATGACTAAAACCAAATATGAACTTTTTAATTGTATATCTTTGTAAGTGTAAAAAAAAAAAAAAATTAAAAAGTCATGACTTTATCAATACATTGCCATGCGTGGGCTGCAATGGTCAATATAAGTGGTGCCAGCTGGGGGAGCAGGCATGGGGATGGGGACGGTGAGAAATGAGTGTCTTTGGTGAAACACACTGGTGGTGGATTTGTGTTGGATGAAGAAATAGTAAATAAAAAATTAAGTTGATAAAAAAAGAAATGGGGAGAAATTCTGCATATTTGTGACTGATGCACAAAGTGTAATGTTAGTATTGACAGAAAAGGTTATAAGGAGGCAAAACTGAGTTATTTTATTTTAATTTTTAAAAAAATTGCCCTGAAGCTAACCATACAACCATGTAAAAATCCTTGTATTTTCTGTAATTCTTGTCACGTGATAAGTAACACGAAGATCCAATTTTCTTATATTTTTTAAACAAACATCAAAACCAGCTGTATTTAACTCAGTCCGTTATTAAGTTCCTCTTTAGCTGGGGAATTTCTTTTCTTTTTACCATCTATATTCTAATAAATCCTTTTATTAAAAAAGTAAGTTATATTCTCCATCAATTTACTCATGTCATTAGCACAGAATTGCCAAGTAAATTTATAGCTATTTTCTCTCAGGAGACCTAGGTCACAATTTTTTTTCTGCTTTTACGCTGACATGGTGGTGTGACTTTGTTCAGGAGTATCTCAGTGGATATGATTCAGAGGTTTGGAATGTACGTTCTTGGTTGAGATTCTCTTCTTGTTCTTTTTTTTTTTTTTTTGCCTTTTTGGGTCACACCCGGCAATGCTCAGGGGCTACTCCTGGCTCTGCACTCAGGAATTACTCCTGGCGGTGCTCGGGGACCATATGGGATGCCGGGGATCGAACCCAGGCTGGCAGAGGCCGGCTGCGTGCAAGGCAAATGCCCTACCCGCTGGGCTATCGCTCCGGCCCCTCTTCTTGTTCTTAAGTTGTGGTCTTTGAAGAATTTTCTCACTGTCTGGTGGTCTCAGTCCCCAAATGAATACTCAAACTCTGGATTTCAGCTCATGGCATGACTGGAGCTGGAGCCTGGTGCTAGCCTAACAAGGACACAGCAGATACAAAAACCATTACAAATAAATAAAAAAGTAAAAGGTTTGACACTCTTAACTCACCAAAAGTTTACTTCAAGGTAGATAAAGAAATATATGAAGAAATCACATTGTCTTTTGGGTGAATTTGCCCTGAATAGAAATTATCTTGTTCATAGAATGAGATATTTGTTGACATTGTAATTTGTAAACAAAATGGAGTATTTGCCATGTAGAGAAAGTCTAATGTCACAAGGACAAGTTACCTGGTGTCCCTTTAGAGATCAAGGACTTAAATGATGAAATAAAAGATGGGGAGGTGGGAATTTCTATTACAACATACAACCAGATCGAAAATGTAAAAGTAGAAGCTACAGAAAATGAAAGTGGATATAAGTTCATATCAGAAAATGTGTTGGCCGGAGTGATAGTGCGGCGGGTAAGGCATTTGCCTTGCATACTGCTGACTCAGGTTCGATCCCCAGCATCCCATATGGTCCCCCGAGCACCTCCAGCTGTAATTCCTGAGCGCAGAGTCAGGAGCAACCCCTGATCATCACCGGGTGTGACCCAAAAAAGCAAAAAAAAAAAATGTGTTTTGTACAATCAGGGATAATACATTTGGTGTGTGTCAAAAAATTTAAACACGTAATCTTCAAATAAGTGATGAAATAATTAAGAGAAATGAGTTATAAGGTTCAAGATATAATACAAAAAGTGAATTAAAAATAATGAAGTTTGGTAAAGAAACACATGACAGAGACAGAGAGAAAGAGCAATTAAAAGAATAAAGCACATAGACATTTACTATAGTGTTTATATGAAGATAATCATATTCACTGTCTAATTTAATTAACAGTAGATTTATGGAGTAATTTTCAAAAGGGTAACTGAATCAATGAAACCATTAACAGTATAAAATTTTCAGCATGTATGTGTTTGTACTCCCTCACCCCCTCTCATGGCCACTGAAAAAATTAGAAGCTAAAATGAAGAATTTAAAGACCATTTGCTTATATTTTCTCACTCTGTGAGAAAGTATCAATTACCATTATATGATTTACTTTAGGGGAAAATATGGATTTAGAGTTAGATCCAAGTTTTTCTTTTAATGAATTCAAAAAATTCAAATAATAAGAAGTATAGCAGGATTTCACAGGATGTCATTATTTTGTATTACATTGTTATTACTGGTTTTGGTGGCGGTATACATACTCTGAGTAGCTTGCCTGGCTCTCTGAGAGGGGTGGGTAGAATATTCATGGTAATTATTTTGCAACAATCTAAAAATCAAAAATAACTTTTAGATATAAACTATTGAGAAGTCTAACGATAAGAAATTATGAAATACCCCCCAGCAATTTCTTATCAGTATTATAAAGTTTTAAGATTATACTATAAGTACTGACTAAGAGAAGCCAGGGGACAGAATTGCAGTTCAATTCCTGACACTACCTGGTTTGGGAGCGCCAGTAGGTCTAGTTCTAGAGCCCTTTGAGCACCACAAGATGTGACCCAACTAATCCCTGGCACTTCAGGCTTTGAGCACCGTTATGTTCTTGCTCTTTATATTGAACTTCTGGCCATGTGCAGAGAATTGTAAGTTGACATTTCAGGCAATGAAGCACCACTTGGAAGCTTCATCTTACCCAAAATTATTGACTTAAATATTTCAATATCTAATTCAGTGGTTTAATTTCTTATAGGAAATATCTGTAAATACACAGTATGTTTCTATCAAAGCAGCTATGTCTAAAGAATATTATTATATTTTATATACAAAAGGATTATCATAATCATCTCTGAAATGTTTTCATGCTATATAGGTAGTTTTATCCCATGGTGAGATACAGTGGTGACATAGGATATTCCTAGTTGTAGTTATCCAGAGAGCTAGCAACAAAGCTAGAAATAGAAACAAATTACCTACCTGTTGTTAAGTTTTATAGCATGAAACCTCATTGCTTTATCTGGAAAATTTAGCATAACAATGAGTTAGGTATAATATGGATATTAGTCATTTGTTTTATATATATATATATATGTATATATATATATATATATATATCGCTTGAAAATAATTGAATTATCCACAGTCTAGACTCTAATAGGTCCAAAAGCTTTAGCAAATTTATAGACAATTCTGTAGTACACTAAGGAGATTTTTACAATATCTGTTCCTAAAGTCTGTTTCCTTACATCTAAAATAGTCCACCAAGGTTTTACTTAGAAACTTTCTGGGAACAACTCTTGCAAGGCTGGAGAAATAATACCTGAAGTAAGACATCTTGGACCAACCCTGGTCCAACCCCCAGTACCTTATATAATCCCTGGAGTACTCCCAGGAGTGATCCCTGAGTAAAGAGCCAAGTACAGATATATCTAAATTGCTTTCTGATTTCCTGATAGAGAGACATTGAGAGATGCAATAAATATTGCTGTTAGGAAGCACAATATATTTTATCAGTAAATGAATTCAAGATTATATTAAGTCAGAGGTGGGGACATCTAAGCTAAAACAGCTTAAATAATATCTTAACAGAATTCACAGTTGATGAAAGCTCAATAATTTTATCAGTTCCCATATTTTTTTTTGGGTATAGGCAAATAATGCAATATGTTACCAAGATATGGTCACTTTTTTTGTCCACTGATTTTTTCTTTTTCTTTTTTGGGTCACACCTGGCAATGCTCAGGGGTTTCTCCTGGCTCTGCACTCAGGAATCACTCCTGTCGGTGCTCTGGGGACCATATGGGATGCCGGGAATCGAACCCGGGCTGGCTTGGGCCGGCCATGTGCAAAGGCAAACACCCTACCCGCTGGGCTATTGCTCTGGCCCCTGTCCACTGATTTAAGAGAAGAGGGAATTATGATTTAATATATAATTCAGAAAATCTTTCATCGGAGATTAATTAGAACAAAAGGCTTCTTATAGTTAAACAAGTCAGGTTGAATAGATTAGAGTGAAATATTTCTCTAAATAGTTTTCTCCTAACAAGCTGAAAGTGAAGGAAATGTAATGAGATAAGAACAGAGGAGGATTTTGTTTATATGATTCCCCTTAATATGAAAGATTATAAACTGACATAGTACACTTTGACTTTTCCCCCATTAACATATAAGTTAACAGAATCCAATTTTAGTGTTTAGTGTTGCTAAGAATCACCCAGTGCTGTGGCTAAGAGACACTCCAGAGATTCCAAGTTTAACAACAGCAAGTGACTCCGGCCTGTGAAGCCTTAGGGCTGCGGCTGGGCCCACTGCTGCCAATAAAACGCCATGTAGTCCAGAGCTACCATGAGATCAGAAGTCTTTTTGGCATGCTGTTTTCTGCAGGAAGTCAGAAAAATAATAGAATATAAAGGAAGATAAGATTTAAGGCAGAGACAATAAAAGATAAGGCAAGCTGGGTGAGTTCAGAAAGAATTCTTTTTATTTCTTTTTTTCATTTATTTTCTTCTCCCCCTGCCCAATATTTTATTTTAAATGTATACCAGAAAATTTATAAAATAGATTATTTTAGAATACGAGACATCTTTCCTTTACTTTGTCATTCCTGTTATTTTTATGAGGAAATAATCTTTTTTAAACATATTTTATTATACCACCATGAGATAAACAATTACAAAAATGTTCATGTTTGAGTTTCGGCCATACAGTGTTCCAGCACCCATCCCTCCACCAGTGCCCATTTCCCACCACAATGTCCCCAATTCCCTCCCCCTCCCCTAGCATGCCTCTATGGCAGATTGTTTATCTCTGAGGAAATAATATTTTAACAATAATCCTGTCCCTGTTGCAACTGAAAAGAAAATGTAAGAGAGAGAAGCAATGCTGAATGTGGTTACAATGTTGCCTAATATTGGTCAATGTTCTGTCTTTCTTTCCCGATTTGGCATTTTAATATCTGTGCCATTTAATACCTATGCAATTCAAGTGGGCTATAGGATAGCTGTTCTTGTATGTGTATCTTGGTTCGCTGAAAGTCATCTTGGCACTGAATTTGACTGATAACTGGTTGCTAAGGAAATTGGATCCATCCTAACTTTCCATAGAACAATACCATTGTTTTTAAATGACAGCAGATCTGTTTCTGTAATGGGCAGTTGAAAGAAGAAATTCACTGCTGTCTTTCTAATTATGCCTGAGTCTGTTGAGTTTTAGAATAGTACTCTTAGCAATTCTCTAGGGCGCTTGTTTAATTGGGTAACACAGGAGAAAATATGACATTCTCAGGATATGACATTCTCAGGATAAAATTTTAGCTAGCTAGTACACAAGCATAAGGTGTCCTATTATGAAACAATAACCAGTCAATTCTTTTGGACATGGGTAAGGAGCTCAGAAAAATATTTTGCTACCACGAAACTTCAAAAGGCTACCATAGAAGTCTTCACATTTTAAATCATAAGCAACTAGGAAGTGTTTGTAAGTATTTCACAATAGCACTATGAAATACATGATTTTAGAGGAATAATACAAAGTTTTGGTCAAAGAATTTCTATTTAAAGGAAGGTTGGGATCACAGAATATGTTCACTTCTAAGTTACAGGCATATTTTTTAAAAATTGAATTTTTAAGTGAAAGAGTTTCTCAGCATTACATACAAAAGAAGCATATGTTTCACCAGGTGCCCTGCTTTAGGAAGTTAGAATGGCAAAGCACTTTGCTGTTGGCACTTTCACAGTGACAGATTGTCCTGCCGTGTGCTTTGTGTGCAGGGACGAGCCGTGATGGACAGGCAGCACCCATGATTTAACTGCCATGATCCTCTAATACGGTGACAAGCATTTTCACTCCAGCATTTGGCATTTGCACTTGAGCATTTTTAGTTATCCTGTCCATAGAAACAAAGTAGGTAACGCAAGCAACACCTATTTGTATCAGCTGAAAAATCAGTTCACACTTGCCTGAGATTCCAGTTGAGTTCCAACTGGACAGATTGGGCAGATTTGGGAAAAATCCTATGGGTGGAATAAATGACCCAGCAGAGACTGGTGAGTAAGGAGTCTTCTTGGCAGGGAACCCGGTGCGCATGTGTCATGGCATTGTGTTTTTGAACTTAGTGGCATTTTCTCAATGGCAGGTTAGAGTCAGTCACATCTCTGGCATGTTCAGTCTAATTGCTTCACTGCTCATTCTTAGAGAATGGAGCAAAGAGCATCACGATAGAGCTTTAACTTGGAGTGTTTGCAGCTAGAGGCACACAAAAGGTTTGGACAAAAAAATAAGAAAAACCATAGGGGACAGCCTGTTGTCATTTTTTTCCCACTAGATATCAGTATCTCCAAGGGAGAGGCAATAAGGGTTGAGGACTGAATCCCTATAGTTCATTTTCACTTAAGTGAATTGTACCATTGCATGGAACTCCCTGTGTTGTGTTTTCTTTGATGTAGGGCAGTGAACATCACTATGAAAATGATACTAAAATGCTAAATGCTATTTATTTCAATGCCATCAACTACCAGAGATCTGAGATAATAGCATTTGTATTCTGAATTCCCTTTAGAATTCTCACTTACGTTTAAAAAATTCTAAAGTTTGTGGGTGGACATGTTAGGGGAGATTCATTCACTGGCAGATAGTGAGATTATAATACATCAAATATACCATAAAAAGAAAACATTCTGCAATGTTTCTCTTCTATTTGCTTTTCATTTAAAAAACTAAACATAAGGAACGTGATTTTAGATCACATTTATTTTTGTTGTGAAGCAACAGAAAAGAACCACTGACTCCTTAGTTCCTTAAAGCTCATTTCCGTGGCCCAAAACAAATGCCACTCAGACCATGGTATTTGGTGAACTGGAGTGTTGCTTAATAACACTCTCCAGGATGCTGATTGCAAACCCCTGCTTTGAGCCCGGGTGATTTTGTGATTGTTGCTCCAAGTGTTCCTGCAGCGGTGAAACTTTACTTTTTTATATTATAAATGTTGAGTACACAGGAAACCCTTGCCAACAGTGGTGTAATAACAATATACTTTTATACTTGTATTATGAAGTGCAAGGTTACAATTTACATAATATTCTCAATTATAGGTAGCAAGATGTCTAGGTTTTATAAATATATTGATTTTCAAAATGTCTATACATGTAGTAAGAAAAGTAATTGAAGAATTTTAGTTTTGTTGTTTTCTTGCAATTGGCATGATTTGGAACTCTGTTACTTTCAAAATAAAATATGTCCACAGGAGTGAGCTTATAGATTTGACCACACCAAAAGCACTCTAGCCCTATATAGTTAAATTCCGCAGTCACCATGATTTAAGCACAGAGAAATCCAGATATTACTTGGAAACCTGTTTCAGACTGAATTACGCCCATAATACCTTTATACTACATCTCAGAAAAGAACTGGAGAAGAACCAGAAGAACATAGGGGAACTCTTGAAGAACCAAAGGAAACTTTTCTTTCCCAGTCTCCTGTGTAATTTTACATTTTCCAGTGAGATCCAAGGGAGTAGCCATTCTCATCAGTTTTAGCCCTGAGTCTCCCTATGGGGTTCACAAATGCACTATTTTGATGTGAAGAACTGTGATGTACAAATAGCAGGTCAATCCAATTGTGCCTAAACTCACAGTGGCAAGTGCAAGCAGAAATACACTAAGGAAATAAGGACATTCTCTCAAAGAGGCAAAAGTTGACTTTGTCCCTAAAGAAGTATGTGTTCTGTCTTCCTCATAACTCTCCTTAATTCTTATTTATTTCATGTACTTTATTTTCAGAGGTTAAACCACAGCAAGCAATGCTCAGATGCACTCTTGGTTCTGTGTGTGGGTCACTCTGAGTAGTGCTTAGGATACCACAGATGATTAGACCCAGTCATAACAGGACCATAACCTCTATTATCTTTGGCTCCACATGTACCATAATTTTGTCTCATTATTTTACATTATTTGTATTATGCAATGGATAATAAACATATACTAGACCTATATCACTCACTGACTGTATCACTGTCTTCCTGTTGTTCATCGATTTGCTTGAACGGGCACCAGTAACATCTCCGTATGTCCTGTCACAAACAAGTGTAGCCCAAGGGAATTTGCTTGCTTCAGGGACAGGAAGTGCCTCAAACCATTCTTCAGGTTTGAGGAATGAGGTCCATAATTGTTACTAGTTTTTGGCATTACAAATAAAACTCGGGTAGCTTGCCAGGCTGTGCAGGTGGTATACTCTCAGTAGAAGGCTCTCATCTTGAGCTTTTATCACAATATATTATAAATTTATGATCATATTTTATATCCGCATTAATCCTATAGAAGTTATGTATAACTTTTTTAAAGGGCAGTTCTAGAGAAGGGACCATGATGATAATGATAGTTGGGAATGATCACTTTGGATAGGAAGGAACTGGCCATATACCTGTTAACCATTTCAATAGCTGTATTGTAAACCACTACGTCCAAAATGGAGGATCTGAGGAAAGAAAGAAAAGAGAGAGAGAGAGAGAAAGAGAGAGAGAGAGAGAGAGAGAGAGAGAGAGAGAGAGAGAGAGAGCTGGCTGTCATAGATGCAGAGGGAGCAGATGGAGGGAGTGGAAATGTTGGAAATGGTGGTGGGAAATGTGAACTAGTGAGGTGATGGGAGATGGGACATTATATGACTGAAACCCAACCATGAAGTTGTTGTAACTGTGCAACTCACTGTGATTCAATAAAAATAAAAAATAAGTAAGTAAAAGACAATTCTATAATTGCATGATATCAATATTAAAAATACATTCTCTGTTGAACTTATAGAGAATAGAATTAAGGAAAATTTTCCAACATGAACTTATTTGCATAGATAAATGATTCAGTTAATGTAATTTATTCCCTTTAAGCTGATTTTGGATTTGATTTGCGCTTGTTCTTTTTATGGGAAGATGAGAGTTGTCTCAACATTGATTATGTATCATGTACTATTTTAAACTTCAATTAAATGCTTGGAGCAAGCTCAAGAAAACACTGATAATGTTGAATATAATTTGTCATGATACTAATTGTATATAAATCACTAAGTGTAAAATAGTTGTATGGAGATAAAGAAAATTTAGCACTGATGGATGGTCACTTGCGTTTTTTCACTTGAGGACAGGAAACATTTTATATGTCAACTTGCACTTTTTCCACAAAAACTGCTCTTGGTTATGATGCAATTTTTAAATAAGGATATTTTTGTTGCATAGTTTTTAAGCTATAATGGATACTTTCTTTTTCGATGTTACTTGTAATTAATAATAAGTTTGAAAGACCAAAGATATATACCATGAATAAGGCTCTTGCTTTGCATGAAGACCAGAGTTTCATCACCAGCACCAAATAAGGTGACCCATACCCTGCCAGGAATGATTAATAAACACAGCCTCAAGAATAAGATATGAGTAGCCCTGGCTAGAGCCAAGTACATATAACAGAAAAAATTGGAACACAAACCAAAAAAATGTAAATAGGTTTGAAATGAACTTCTAATTTAAATAATAAAATCCGGGGCTGGAGTGATAGCCCAGCGGGTAGGGCATTTGCCTTGCATTCAGCCGGCCCATGCTGGCCCGGGTTCTATCCCCTGCATCCCATATGGTCCCCGAGCACCACCAGGAGTAATTTCTGAGTGCAGAGCCAGGAGAAACCCCTGAGCATTGCCGGGTGTTGACCAAAAAAAACAAAAAGAGCAAAAAATAAATAAATAAAAAGTAAATACTAAAATCCAAATATGTTACAGTTACAAAATGCAGGAAAAAATTCTACACGATTGCAATTTGCTGTTAAATGCTTCTAAAGCATTGAAATTGTTAATGACTGATAGACGAGAAAAATGGAGTAGCAGCTTCTTTAAACCAATATTCTGGGATGGTTGACACAAAAGACTCACCTATGCTATACCTATTCCAGTGAATAAAATAGACAATAGTCCATGCACTAGTGAACTTGTATTTCGGTGAAAATTTCAGTGTTATTCCTGACAAATGAACACATTATACAATATGAAGAAGCCACTTACTATTGCAGAAAAAAAAAAAAAAACACATAACACAGTAAAGAGGAAGGTTTAAAATGTTTGGAAGCGATCAGAGTTGTGAGTTGTATTCATTCAAAATAGTCCAAGTAAATATATATCAGTGTTCTACTAATTTTGGAAGTGACAACTACAGACTAGAACTGAGTATTGATTGAATGTAGGCAAAGGGTACATTATAACCCCTAAGTGTGTGTATGGCAAGCCACAATGTGTAGGAGAAGGGAGAGAGACCGGGGCGGTGACAGAAAGAGAAAGAGTGAGAGAGTCATAGAAAGAGAGAAAGATAGAAAAGAAGAAGAGGAAAAGTGCTTGCTTTAGAGCCAGACTGAGGGAAGGGGGGAAGGGGCAGGGAATCTGGGGACGTTGGTGTTGAGAAATGGTCACTGGTGGAGGGATGGGTGCTGCAATATTGTGTGATTGAAACCCTATCATGAACAGTTTTGTAAGTGCCTATCTCACCACGTTATAATAACAAATAAAATATAATGCTGGTGACTGATATTCTGAATGTTCAGAACCACCCAACAAAAGAAGAAAAAATAGTCCAAGAAGTTTTCGACAGAGATTCTAACAAAACTTGATGAAAGTAAAGCAATGAGCTAAGTGATATCTTTTTGAAATTCATTCCTAGAGGGTCAAAAAATCCCAAGTCAGTAGGAAAAAAAAGCTGAAAGTGCATTCAAGACTCCAATGTATTTGAACTTGGAGAGATGATAAGAGAAGAGGAAACCCAAATGATAACATAGAATAGATAACAAGGTGCCTTTTCAGTCTAGAAAGCGTTTGGGTTTTTACCTTGAGAGGGGGATTCATTGTGGGGATGTGAACATCAGAACAAAATCGTCTGACTTATGTTTTGCAAATCAATGTTGCTGTTGAATTTCTTCCTAAAATACAAAGATCATTGCAGTACTTCCCTGCTTAGAAATATGTTTAGTTAAAAATATTATCCTCAGGATAAATTTTAGTCTCACATAATTGATTAAACTCCTCCTCATCTCCCGAAACTTATCCATCCCAAGATACCCATAAAATAAAAACAATCTACAATGTAAGATTCCATAATTAAGTCCTAAGGCTGTGCATGGCAAACCATAATTTCAAAGAAATAGTAAAATAATACAGGCAGAATTCATTAAGGAATATTTTATATAGGCATATGAACATGAGCTCAATCTTAAGGACAGATAAAATCAATTAAAGGAGGAAGGGTTTTCTCGCTAACTAAGTTGAAGTGACACTGGAGAATGCATATAAGCATAAAATTAAGAAAACCCAGCAATATAGTGAAATATTCTGCCCTCTGAGAAGTCATCAGATGAAAGCCAAGGAAAACAATTGAGTCTTTGATACCTCCAAGTGGACAGAAAATTTTCAATTTTTTTTAAAGTAGAAGAAGCAAATAGTAAATCTGTTTGTAGACATTAGTCTGGTGAGCAGTTGCATTTATTGAGGGAAATAAATGAGCCAAAATAAAGATAACCAATTCTCCTTTAAGTCAAGTACTATCCTCTGCCGAAAATTTCATGTTCTTGCCATAGTTTGGTTAGCATCAATGACTTTGTATGAGTGATGTTTGTGACCTAAGTGGGCTTCTGTGATTTTCCTAGAAGATTTATGACTGGCCAAAGGGAAGAAATTGGAATTGAAAACAAAGAAAGTTATTTCTCTCCTTGAAACATAGGTGTGGTGTGGCTGGTGCATCAGATCTGGAGCTTTCAGAGACGTCCATCGTCAAGCATATGATTTAGTGTGTGAAAGTTACAATAAATTAAAGTAGCATGGTGAAGTCTGTTTATGTAATGAAGTCGATGTTTGCTCCTCAGGTAACGGAAACACGGACAGGTCCCCTTGGCTGCAGTAACTACGACAATCTAGACTCCGTCCAGTTCTGTTCTGGTTCAGAGTCCTGAGAATAAGATTCAGTTACAAGGTATGTAGGAAAAATTTCATTAATTGTTTATGTTCCTTGATAACTATTGTACAATTAGAGGCTTTCTCCTCTACCATGTAAGCTAAATGTACAGTCTGTTATAAAAGGGCACTTATTAAAGGGCATCTTCCTAATTGTTCAGCAGTATAAACAGCCTAGACCACGTGAGATGTTAGAAAATAGCAAAGTAAGTTTTATTTAAATTTATTCATTTATAAAAAAAATATTTACACTGTTAATATTTTACCTCCTTATGGCAATCAATTTTTGAACATTTAGCATTTTTTCCATAACTTAGTCTGAGCTTTAATATTGTTCTTATTGATTCTGGAAAAGTTACATCCATCTTTATATAAGGTAACATAAAGTATTGAAATTTTAAAATATGCCTTATCTCGTATTTAGGACTAAATTTATCTTTTTGCAAATAGATGTATACTCAGGAATATAATAACTAAATAATTATGTTGATATTATTTCCATTGTAGAGATACTTATACAGTAAAGATACTTGTGTATACTTATGCAGTTGAAAAATGCTATGAGTATACTAGCTGAAATATATACAAGTTGTATAAGTTCAATTTTTTTTTTGCTTGTTTGGGTCACAAGCAGTAATGCTCAGGGGTTACTCCTGGCTCTACACTCAGGATGTACTTCCAGCAGAGCTCGGGGGACCAGATGGGATGCCTGGGAAACCAACCTAGGTCGGCTGTGAGCAAGGCAAATGCCCTTCTCACTGTGCTATTGCTCTGACACCAGTCCAAATTTTTTGAGATATCATATTGTCTAATTTATATTGATTACAATGTAATCTAAGATACTTCTTAGTTGAAATTCTTTATTCTAGCTTTTAAATTGATTAGAGTTATATTTATATTATTACTTTTTGCACAATAATGTTTATATAGAAGTGACACAAGAAGTTATATAGAAGTGACAGCAAGAACAACTGGTGCTGGCATGGATGTGGTGAAAAAAGGGACTCTCATCCACTGTTGGTGGGAGTGCCGACTGGTCCAGCCCTTTTGGAAAACAATATGGGCATTCCTCCGAAAACTAGATATTGAGCTCCCATTTGATACAGCAATAGCACTCCTGGGAATATACCCGAGAGACCCACATAGCAGAAACACTATCTGTACTTCTTTATTCATCTCTGCGCTATTCACTATAGCTAGAATCTGGAAACAACCTAAGTGCCTGAGAACAGAGGACTGGCTAAAGAAACTGTGGTTCATCTACACTATGGAATAGTATGCAGCTGTCAGAAAAGATGAAATTATGAACTTTACCTACAAATAAATTTACCCGCCGCCCACGAGGCGCCCGGGAGGGATGGCAGGTTCTAGCCCTGGCCCGCCACCCCAGCAGAGCCTCATAACAAGCCAGACGGCCCCCCCACTTCATGAGGACCTCCATTTTCCACATTTATACTTCCCCCTCGTCAGAACTCCACCCAGAAGACCAGCCTATCACACGCGGTTCATTAATAAATGTTGGACTTAAAGATAACTACAAGAATATGCTACCTGCATGGCATAGCCTGGCAAGCTACCCGTGTTGTATTTGATATGCCAAATACCAGTAACAATTATAGACCTCACTCCGAATGGATCGAGGCTCTTTATGTTCCTGGAGCAAGCAGATGCCCTTGGGCTCTACTAGCATGAGACAGGACATATGGAGACATTATGGGGGCTCGCTTGAGCAAATAGATGATGAACGGGAAGACAGTGATACAGTGAATCCTGCAAATGGAGGTACATGGA
This sequence comes from Cryptotis parvus, assembly GCA_021461705.1. Lineage (NCBI taxonomy): Eukaryota > Metazoa > Chordata > Mammalia > Eulipotyphla > Soricidae > Cryptotis > Cryptotis parvus. The sequence continues at coordinate 206,213 of JAJIBD010003389.1, read as the reverse complement.
GACTATCAAGCTGAGTGAAATTAGTCAGAAGGAAAAGGACAGATATAGAATGACTGCATTCATTAATAGGATATAAATAGATACCAGTGTTTTACTAAATGTAGGAAATGGTAATGGCAGATTAAAACTCACCATTGAATATACACAAAGAGACTTAAGTGATAAACTCTAAATATCTGCAGGGCTAGCCACAATGTTAAAACAAGAGGGAGAGAGATTCAGAGACAGAGAGAGAGACAGAGAGAGAAAGAGAGGAAACTGGGTACCTGCTATTGAGGCAGCCTAGTGGTGGGCGGGAGGGGTGGGGTACATTGGTGGTGGAAATGGGGCACTGGTGGAGGGATGGGTGCTGGTATACTGTATTACCAAGAACCCATTATGAACACCTTTGTAATTGTATGTCTCACAGTGGTATAATAAAAATTAATAAAAGAAGTGATAAAAGAACTTATATAGAAGTGATATAAGTAAATAAAAAGTTGGGTATATTTTCGGTACTTTGATGGTGGACAGGTGTAATAAATTTGTGTGCCAAAAACGAATATTAACATTATAATTAAAATGGTACCTCAGTAGTAGTAGGAAGAAGGAGGAGGAGGAGGAGGAGGAGGTGAAGGAGGAGGAGGAGAAGGAGGAAAAGAGGAGGAGGAGGAGGAGGAGGAGGGTGGAGGAGACGGAGTACGAGGCAGTGGAGGAGAAAGAGGAGGAGGAGATAGAGGAGGAGGAGGAGAAGGAAACATACTTGAAAATATGATGGCATCATATTTAAATTTATCCCAAATGATAGATAAATGTCATTCATTTTAAATTGTGTAAAAGTTACAGGGAAAGTACTTGCATGCTTAACTATATGTTTTACAATATTACCATAGATCTTAGATAAAATTTATACAATATTTACTCTAGTTGAATAATACATAATCTACATATTTCTCATAACTATCAACTTTCATGCTTATGTTTAAATATATATTTTAACATTCCATTTTAATGTTAGCTTAACATATAGAAAGATGAAGAATATAGCAGTGGATAATTTTTTAAATTTATTTATTAATACTATGTTTTGGTTTGTTGGACTCAGGCCCAACTAAGCCCAAAGGTGCTCCCAGATTGTTGATTACTTCAGCGAGTGTTTTTAAGCACATAAAACCAATGTCAAGTTCTTGGTTCTGAATGAGTATTGCTCTGATTCTTTTATAAGATGTAAAATAAAGTGCTACTATGCGTTTCAGCTATACTAACTGATGTCTCTGAAGACCCTTTCATAAATATATCAGAATAGTGTTTGCATTTTGTTGTCTTTTTTTTTTTTTTTTGCTTTTTTGGTTCACACCCGGCAATGCTCAGGGGTTTCTCCTGCCTTTGCACTCAGGAATCACTCCTGGAGGTTCTCAGGGTACCATATGGGATGCCGGGATTGAACTTGGGCCAGCATGAGCTGGCACGTGCAAGGCAAACACCCTACCAGCTGGGCTATCGCTCCAGCCCCAGAATAGTGTTTTTACTTTAATTTTAGATGTGTTTTATAGTTAATAAATCAATTAGACGACTCATTGGTTGATTCAAAGGATGTCTGGATATAAATGACTGATGGTCAGAGATATAGTGAGCTAAATAAAGAGTTTGCAGTATATAGTAAATGGTTTGTATTATGTTCTCTGGGGGTGTGATTGCTTAGAGTTACATATTTTCAACACAAAATGAAATATTAGAATCAGATCATTGGACACATTTATGGATCCTTTAAATTTACATGTACTACTGAAAAACATCTGGAATGTTCATTTATCTATGTGTAAACATTCTTTTTTAAGCTTCACTTGTAGGAAAATAGCCATCATTTAAAGTATATTTTACTAGAGAAAAAAATATCAATAATAATAATCAAATTGAACAGCATTAAACTCACACTAGGAACAAAATTGTGTGAGTTAGCTGCAAATATATAGGTACATCTTTATGTAGAAGCTAACATTTATAAAGAAGATATCTCTAAATGTAGCATCTACACATTGTTCAATTTAACAATCTGAATAAAATGCTTCTGAATTAACTTGCTGTATTTTCCTGCTAGACTTGGAGATCTATCTTTATCATGAGTTGCAAAAAAAGTTGTCATGGGCCTGATTATAAAACAGGAGTTTTCAATTTTTAGTTAGCAGTGGATCACTTGTCTACACCAGGGATCTGCCCTGTGGGCCCTGGATGGTTGATGGTCTGACATAGGAAAAGACTGGGCCCCTGTGATGAACCCAGAGCCATGGAAGAGCCTGGCAAACTACCCATGGTGAATTTGATATGCCAAAAACAATAACAGTAATGGACCTCATTCCCAAACAATGGAGACGTTACTGGTGCCCACTTGAGCAAATTGATGAACAACAGGAAGACAAGTGAATCACTGAATTATTTTTGCTTGTATTACAAATAGTGTTTCACCCATATTAAATTTTGTAAAATATTTATTAAGATAATTTGTACTGCTATATATTCTTAGAGACAGTATGAACAAAAAAAATTAAATAAAGCTATTAAAGCCATGTGATTTCAGTGTAGAAAAAGTTTGCTTCCTTTTATCTTTCCTTTTTTCTTTCCTTCCTTCCTCCTTCCTTCCTTCCTTCTTTCCTTCCTTGATTCCTTCCTGCCTTTCTTGCTTCCTTCCTCCCTTCCTTTTTTCCCTTCCGTCCTTCCTTCCTTTTTCCCTTCCTTCCTTCCTTCCTTCCTTCCTTGCTTCCTTTCTTCCTTCCTTCCTTCTGAATTAACTTGCTGTATCTTGCTTCCTTTTTCCCTTCCTTCCTTCCTTCCTTGCTTCTTTCCTTCTTGCTTCCTTCCTTCCTTCCTTTTTGTTTTCTTTCTTTCTGTGAGAGCATGTTGAGATGTACTCAGACTTTTTTCCTAACTATTTGCTCATGAATCAATCCAGACAGGACTGGGGGCACCATATGGAGTGCTGGGGATTTATTGAACCTGGATAATCCATGAGCAAGGCAAGCACTATACCTACTGTACTATCACTAACCCTCAAATGTTCTTTCAGGGCACAATCTAATAAAATAATTTATAAATAAATAAATACAACAACTTAAAATGTAATTGTACATTATTTGTTATTGTAATAATTTCCCCATAATAATAATGAACTAAAATGTATCATTGTTAAAAAAAACTTATTCTATAATTTATGCACTAATATTATTATTCTCCTCCATTGTACTATAGGATACATAAACTGAAAAATTAAAAAAATACTGTTACTATTTGAACATTTTGAAATATATACTCCATCATATATTTGCATGTATACAATGTGTATAAAATACAATGTGTATTTTATAATGTTATTTTATATTTAATTTTTTGTGTTTTCTAAATATATTGTAAATCATCTTGGGTAGTAATACATGCTATCTCCAGGTTTTGTTATAATAGCAATTTTCTTCAAAATAGGTGATATTCAATAAGTATTTTATTTGAGCTAAAAGAATTTAAGATAAAAATGAAAATGTAAATGCTGAGTGTGTTTTCTGAGCAATATATAGGATAGTTAATTTGAAAAAATGAGAATGGTATGCTTGTAAATATATGCACAAAGAAATTTAACGCTTACTTACATTAAATCATTCCCATACTTATGCTTCAATATGAAAGACAATTTTTTGTTAAAATAAAACATTTTTATGTTATAAACAATGACTATGTGCTGAACAACAAGTTATATAGACCAAAGTTTTCATTACTTTTTATTTTTGGTGTTTTATATATTAGTCAATTTATAAATTTCCTTCATTTCATCACTTGACATCCTGTTATTCATCGATTTGTTCGAGCGGGCGCCAGTCACATTTCCATTGGACCCTATCACGTGCCAATGTAGCCCAATGGCACCTGGTTGATTCAGGAATACAAAGAGCCTCAAACCATTCATTCAGATCTTGACGAAGAAGTCTGACCATATTGTATGTGGGCGGCCACATGAACTTTTTGACATCCCATGGGATCCAATTGTAACGGCTCTAGTCCAGCGGCATCTGGTTGATTCAGGAATATGAAGAGCCTCAAACCGTTCCTTCAGGGTCTTTACAAGAAAGTCTGACCATCTTGTAGGTGGACGGCCAGTGATCTTTTGACACCCCATGGGATCCAGTTGGTAATGGCTCTAGTCCAGCGGTTGTCTCCAAATCGCATTACATGTCAAGCCCATCTGATTTTTAATGCCTTGGCAAACGAGACAGCGTCCCTGAGTCTGGAACAGAGACAGAGGTCGGAACTCCAGATTCCTTCTCTGACTTGAGTGAGGCATGATATTCCAAGCATAGCTCTTTCGATTCCTCTTCGGGAGACTTGAATAGCATTCTCATCCTGCTTTGTAGGGGCCCAGGTCTCTGAGGTGTATGTTCATACAGGGAGAACATTGGAGTCGAAGAGATGTGCCCAGAGCCGGAGGTTCTTTGTCTTTTTTGCTATTTCTTTGATGCTTTTGAAGACATTCCATGCCACTCTCTTCCTCCTGTGAGGAAGAGAATGGGAGTGAAGATAGACGGTAGGCAAATACACTGCCTCTGCTTTGCTGATGACATCGTTCTAATAACACCAAACATTAGCCAAGCAGTACAAATGCTGGCTGACTTTGACCCAGAATGTAGAAAGATAGGTCTACAGCTGAATCTCAACAAAACTATGTTTTTGAGAAATGAACTATTTCCAGAGGCCCCATTCGTTCTCAATGGAACAAACATCTCTGAATGCAGCAGTTATGTGTACCTAGGTCGAGAAGTCAACATGATGAATGACCTAAAGCCTGAGCTGCACAGGAAGAACAGAGTGGCAGATTTCCATATGTAGTCATAAATGCCAAAACTGAAAACATAATTTTTGTGAACTTTTATCATACATTAACTTCTAGTTCCTAAATACTAAACACCTTATTTTCTTTTTTAAGTATTTTATTATACCACCGTGAGATATACAAATAAAAAGATATACAATTAAAAAGTTCATGTTTGGGTTTTGGTCATACAGTGTTTCAGCACCCGTCCCTCCACCAGTGCCCATCACCATACAAATAAAAAGGTATACAATTAAAAAGTTCATGTTTGGGTTTTGGTTATACAGTGTTTCAGCACCCGTCCCTCCACCAGTGCCCATCTCCCACCAACAACATCCCCGGTTCCCTCCCCCTTCCCCAGCCCTGCTCCATGGCAGGTTCTTTATTTCTTTGCCTTTCTCTCTCTTTCTCTTTTCCTTCCCTTCCAGACTATGGATTACAGAACATACATTAAAAGGTTGTCATGTGAATCCTTTTTGCCTCTATTTAATGCTCAGTTCCAGGTTGGCATTAGTACCCTCGACTATTATTAGCACCCTGTTCCATTTTCTGTCTTTCCTAAATTCTGACTCCCACACGTTTGTGATAATTTCCACCATTGACAAGACCTCCCGATATATGCTTCACTTGACCTTGGATATTGGTATCATAATATGTACATATATATTTATGCCATGCAAATAAATGCAGTCATTCTGTATCTGTCTCTCTTCTTCTGGCTAAATTTCGCTCCAACATAATCTTCTCTATGTCCATCCATTTATAGGCAAATTTTATAACTTCATTTTTCCTAACAGCTGCATAGTATTCCATTGTGTAGATGTACCAAAGCTTCTTTATCCAGTCATCGATTTTCGGGCACTCTGGTTGCTTCCAGATTCTGGCTATTGTGAATAATGCTGCTATGAACATAAAAGTAGGGATGGTGTTCCCGCTGCGTATTTTTGGTTTTCCCAGAGTAGATTCCCAGGAGTGGTATGGCTGGGTCAAATGGGAGTTCAATTTCTAGTCTTTGGAGGAAAGTCCATATTGTTTTCCAGAAAGGCTGTACCAGCCGGCATTCCAACCAACAATGGATGAGTGTCCCCTTTTCCCCACATCCATGCCAGCACTTGTTCTTGCTCTTTTGAATATGTGCCAGTCTCTGTGGTGTAAAGTGGTATCTCATTGTTTAAACACCTTATTTTCATGTTTGTAACTTTTTCTCAATATATAGTGACTTTCCAAAATTTTTTGAGTTAAAAACAAATGAAGTCTGTCACTCTGCTGCCTTAACTGGTTGCAAAGAACTATGCTGTGACCCAACTAATAAGTTGATTTGTTTCCCTCCGGTCTTAGCAATCACTGCTGAGCACAGGGTCGTGTAGGTTATGGATTCATGGCATGGGATAAGTACTATAGTAACCTATGCGGACTTCTTTACACAAATCATAAGCGAAATTATCAGATATCTATATTGAGGTAGGCAGATACTCTGAAAGAAAAATATCTAAACCAACAGCAGTGAAAATATTAAAAGGTAATTGAAATTGAAATAGTAATCTTTCTTTCAAAATTAAAGAATGCTGCACCCTATATAAAATTATTTGAATAGAACAGTTAAAGTAAATTGTAAGTCACATTTTAAAATGTGAAGCAAAATCAATTAGTATAAGAGATTCAGCAATCTACCATCAATCAGATTTTTAACCAGCAAAGGAAAATAATAGAAGTTAAATAGAAGTGCAAATATATGTGAATTGGTAAACATAGATTTTTTATTAAAAAAGTAGTTTAAAAATGATTTAATCAAATTAGATATAACTAACAATACAAATTTAATTGCTAAGTATCTGCTTAAAATAGTCTCAAATCAGAATAGTACAACTGTGAAACAATTGTCTTTAGTTGAAACTGTGGTGGTTTTATGATTGAATATTGAACAATTATAGGAGATTAGTCTGAACATCTTTGTTAAACAATTGAGTAAAGTCCACTCTATTTAGCTCATAAGCGAAAGCTCTAATACAGATGGTCCTACTTGCATATAAGAACCCAGTATAAAGGTTGTATCTTGAACAAAACATAAATAACTAAATAACTAATAAAGCAATTAAAACACATAAATCTAAAGTCTAACAAACTGAATTTTTGCCCTATTAGTGCTTATAAAGCTGTATTTTTTAAACAGTAAAATCACTTGCTTTGTTTGCTTTTAAGGGCTGCAAATCCTCCTTCCAGACTATCTTCAGGAGCGTTTTGTGCAAGCAGCTTTGAGCTACATTGCTTGCAATTCTGAGGGAGAGTTTATCTGCAAGGACAATGACTGCTGGTGTCAATGTGGACCCAGATTCCCGGAATGCAACTGTCCCTCCATGGACATTCAGGCTATGGAAGAGAATCTTCTCCGAATAACAGAAACCTGGAAAGTCTACAACAGTGACTTTGAGGAATCAGGTAAGAAATTTATTTTAAATACCTTTAAACTTTCCTCAAAAGCTACCATAGTGAAAACACTATTTTACCCATTAAATATTATCTTTTACTTGGAGAGTGGACATATATTGCATTTATTGCTGCTATTTTATATCTCACTGAAAATGTGCACCATGCTTTCTGTGTATAATGTGATTAACTCTAGAAGATAGTCCTTTTGAGCTGGTTCATTACTCACTGAATAAAGAAAATCCTTGACATCCTCGATATAAAACAGTATATGCTGTCTCTTATACGTCTCTGGCCCTTGGGTTTCACTTGTGCGGTGAAATGAAGAGAGCACTGAATCCACATCTTCATTGTGTTAATAAGTGTCTCATGACTGTTCACATTTACCTAATCACTTATATTCTAATAGAATTTAATAGTTTTTGAAGGACTTGCACTTTGTTTTTCTTCAATTTTTCTGACTACAGATTATACTTTCAATATAACTTCTTATTGACTTAATAACTTTGGATAGTACCTTTCATAAAATGCTACAATAAAGTCCACGATGCTTTAGCATAAAATGTAAAATATTGATTTGAATATAGATATAGTCATTCATGATATTGGATGACAAAATACACAAAGTATAATAATATTATGTAGATTTTAATCACAAAAGTAGAATAAGACGGTCAAGAGGTAAATAGTTTTATTGTTAATGGCTTTAGATTTTAGTAAGATATATTTTTTATCAAGAGAGAACATGATGGATAGTCATCTTCTATAATAACAGTATCTCTATTCATAGAGATAGGAAGGATGCCAGGAATAAAAATCACTATCTTTTGATTTAAAAACAATGAATTCTGAATTTAAAATTCCTTGTTTTGCATAAAAAATTGTGTCAAGATATCACATACATTTTCATTTGCTCATACGTTCATGTTTCTGAGTGAGAACAATCTTATACTTACATAAAATTAAGGAATAGAGTAGTTTTAGAGACATTGTATATAAATTATGTCAGTCTCTTAAAATTAAAATATAAATGTAGATGTTCTAATGTTGTGTGCATGAAACACTGTCATTGACAATCTTTAAATTATGGTAGCTAAAAATACTTTTAAGTACTAATGCAAATTTTTCTGCATCTAATAGATAAGACCACTTCTGTCCCCAAATTTAGAAACAGACATAAATTGTCTTAAAAGGATTTGTTGCATTCGGAGTGATAGCACAGAGGGTAGGGATTTTGCGTGGAACAAATCCTACTAAGGTTCAATCCCTGGCATCCCATATGGTCCCCTGAGCAATGCCAGGAGTAATTCCTGAGTGCAGAGCCAGGAGTAACCCTGAGCATCACTGGGTGTGAGTCAAAAAAGAAAAAACAAAGGATATGTCTTTCAGAAAAATATAGTAGCCTGAAGCTAGGTCTACACTTTATTTAGTAATAATGAAGCAGATTGCAACAATAGTGAAAGCTTTTAATAATAAACAAATGGTTAAGTAGCTAAGACTTTTCATTTATATTCTAAACGATATTAAAACAGAATAAAAGAGTTTTGCATTGCAGGTATTCCTCCTTTTTTCCTTACTTTCTTTCCTTCCTCCTTTTTATGCAAGTATTTATTGATGTTTTCCTGTCAATATTTGTCAATAATTTTTCTAGTCCTAAACTAAAGAAAATTCATTTCCCCTTGTTTATGGTGGCTAATAGGCTGCTGGATTAAAACTGGCAGAAATTTGAATGGTTCTGGGGATTGAAGTGACAGAATTCTAGACAGATTGGATCTAGAAATTCGTTTTTCCCAAGATCTTTGTTTTATTGTGTATTGTGCTGAATAAAAAGGAACGATTTGAAATCTTTGAAAAGAGAATAAAGTTCATTACAAAATTCTTAGAGTCTCTAAGCCCTCTTGCAAATTCAGCTGACAAGCCTGTAGAACAGTGGAGGCAATGGAGAACCCACCCTGAGGGCCTAAAACTGCCCATCCCATGACACATATTTATCAGTTCAAGCAAGAGTCAGAGCCTGAAATTCTCGCACTAGCCCATGGAAAATGCTGCTCTTCCAACTCAGATACACCAGAAGGAAAAATCTGTGGCCAAAACTTGAAGTATTCAAATGTGAGCTTGTGTGGTTTTCCTGCAGTGTCCTGTCCTCTCTAGAAGATGTTTGTCTTATTTTGATTTTACATATAGTAAATAATAAAGGGGAATAAACACATTATAGACCTCATTCCCATGACTTGATGGAATGGTTTGAGGCTCTTTATGTTCCTGGAGCGGGCAGATGCCCTTGGGCTATCTTGCATGTGACAGGACGTATGGAGATGTTACTGGTGCCCGCTCGAGTAATCGATGATCTATGGGAAGTCAAGTGATCAAGTGAAACACATTTTTTGAATGATGGAATCTTTTTTTTTAGTGTAATAATCTTGGAGTGCCAAATGCTCCCAAGTTCTGTTCTTTAGTGTTTGAAGGGCCAGACCCTCAAAAGAGGAGAATTAGAGGAGTTGGAGTCTTATATAATTCTAACTCAATACATATGAAAAGTATGTAGGTTTACTTCAAGACTCTAAAGAGTTGATCTGAATAAGAACAACTTGTTTTTGGCTCTCACCAAGAGTCACAGAGTTGCACACTTTAACAGAGGTGATCAGGCAGTGTTGTGGGCTTGAGTTGTTAAATCCCAGAGCCATTGCCAAAATACTCTGGGCATGCAATTAGCAAGGGTTCACTTGCTGGCATCCATATGTTCCCTCTGAGTACTGCCAAGTGTATACTCCTGGTGCAGAGCCAGGGGTAATCCTTGAGCACTGGTCCATATGTGTACCCCTCCTGACCTCCCTATAAAAATTTTTGCTTGCCTCTGAAAGATTAATCTACAAAGTGAAAAGGCAGATATTACATTGGAGAATGTTCTCCCCACCAATGGCTTCCCTCATTTGATAGACTTTATTCTTGGTATCTGGATTGTAAAGGAATATGCTATCTTATTTTATTTCTTTATGATTAAAAAACACAAATGCTATGGAAAAGCAAATATTTTATTGTGTCTTTGAATATAGGTACACCAAATAGGGATTTTTTAAATGCTCATGTATATGCCTTAAATTCAAACCAGTTGTAATTGCTACAGACAGTTAACTCTGAGTTGGAATTAGGTAATTTCAATTATCCGATTCAATTTTAATTATCTGACTTATATTTGATTAAAATCAAATATTCATCTGAATTTTAGGATAGTTTGCCCCAGTAATAGCTCCATATGTCCTGTCTCATGCTAGTAGAGCCCAAGGGCATCTGCTTGCTCCAGGAACATAAAAGAGCCTCAAACCATTCCACCAGGTCATGGGAATGAGATCTATAATTGTTACTGGTATTTGGCATATCAAATACAACACGGGTAGCTTGCCAGGCTCTGCCATGCATGTAGCATACTCTTGTAGTCATCTCTAAGTCCAGCATTTATTGATGAACTGCTCAGCCGTGAGCCGGAATGTGATAGGTTGGCCTGCTGGGTGGAGTTCTGAAGAGAGAGAAGTCCGGATGTGGAAAATGGAGGCCCTCATGGAGTGGGGGGTCGTCTGGCTTGTTGCAAGGCTCTGCTGGGGTGGAGGGACAGGGCTAGAACCCGCCATCCCTCCTGGGCACCTCGTGAGCGGCTGGGCACAGGGAGAGCAAGCAGCAGCCCTGTCCCATGTCTGTGAGTCTCTGGACCAGCATACCTGAACCGGGTTTAAAAAAGACTGCTGCAGGGTGGAACTCGATGAGCTGGGCTGTAATAGGTTGGTCTGCTGGGTGGAGTTCGGATGAGAGAGAAGTCCGGATGTGGAAAATGGAGGCCCTCATGGAGTGGGGATCATCTGGCTTGTTGCAAGGCTCTGCTGGGTTGGCGGGCCAGGGCTAGAACCCACCATCCCTCCTGGGCGCCTCATGAGCGGCTGGGTACAGGGAGAGCAAGCAACTGTTTAAGGATAGTTGTCCTTAAACACAAATCATATTATGTGTGGGAACATTGAACACTGCATATAGTAACAAATAGAAGGTTATTAATAGACACCACTCCAAAAGGGAAATACTTTCCAGCATTTCATAGGGTCCACACAATTCTTAAATATCTAACTGTTCTGTGAGTTTAATTTTTTTAAAAATGGTTAAAATTTGTATCCCCCCATCATTCCCCTTCTGTTTTGTAAGGCAAAAAATATGTTTGGTTTTAACACTCCATGATGATGTACAGGAAGGGGAGGGCTCGTGGATCAGGTTGTGATAGTTAACACACTCATACATCGTTTAATTCTTGTACACATTAAAGCGCTTGCTATGGATCACACTCAGACCACTTTTTAGGTGCTATATTCCCTGTGGGTGGCAATTTAAAATTAATAACTGCACAGTCACTAGTACTTTTAGTTACAGTGTTTGCTAAGAACTGGTTGTAGTGTCCCCTTCAATCACTTGTGGTAGAGAGTATTATGAACTGTTTTACTTTGGAGGTATTATAATACATCTAAATGATAATTATTGAAAACAAAATAAAGATCTTAGGGGCCGGAGCGATAGCCCAGCAGGTAGGGTGTTTGCCCTTGCACGGCCTGTCCATGCCGGCCTGGGTTCAATCCCCGACATCCCATATGGTCCCCCGAGCACCACCAGGAGTAATTCCTGAGTGCAGAGCCAGGAAGAACCCCTGAGCATCGCCGGTGTGACCCAAAAAAGCAAAATAAAATAAATAAATAAAGATCTTAGTTTAGGTACAACATCGTTCCCCAAAATATTTAGACATTAGTGATCTGTAGCTCTGTTGTTATGACTTAGTATATAGGAAACATAGGGTGTATTATGACCTACTGTTAATGTAGAGTTTTGTCAGAATCTTTTCCCTTAAGCATAAATCTATGCACTTGATAATCCAAATGTGTTTATCTATGGCCTATGTTGTAAATGTCTATTTCTGGGTTTTGGAGAGGACTACCTATTTGAAATTTGAATATTTTATAAATGGATAAAATTTCTAACGCAGTCCAATATATTATAAATGTCCTATAGGAAAAAAAAGATTATATATGATCCTCCCCTTCTGTGTACACTAGTGGAAAAAAAAAATACCTTTTTTCACAAGGTTATACATAGTTTCAGGGTTTCTTTTTTTAAGTTATGGGTTAAATATTAGTATGTGCATTAAGCAGCCATCTTATAACTATAGAATTGTCTAGGGCCAAGATGGAAAATATCTTCCCTCGCTTGTATATGTGACTTACCCGTGCTTCTAATTCTTTTACCTTTAGGGTTTCAGTTACATGCCTAGACCTGTTTCCTTCGATGCTAAGTGAGTTTATGTTGATCGTCATTCAGAACAATCTAGTAATGCCACCTAATAAACAACACCAATACACTTTTGGATTATGACATTAGCACTTCGTTCTTTCTCATTTCACCACTGTAAGTTTATTTGAGCATTCTACTCTCTCTTCTAATTCCATTACACAGAATGTTAGAACATTAGAACAGCCCACCTGTGATCAGAAGGAAAACAAGGCAGGTGATATCAGCAGTCAGTCTTAGAATTTAGCTAGACAAAAGCATGCAAAGCACATGTTAAGTTGGTAACACCCTATTTTTTCATGTCTGTGTCAATAAAGACATATAAACTGAGTGATCTTGCATAACTGTAAAACATTGTAATGAATCAGTACTCTCCTGATTTGATCATCATATATCCAGTGTCTGAAGCTGTCATGCTCCTCCCCTTCCTAATTCACAGTAAAAGTCCTGAATCCAGTTCAGTGGAATCATTCGAAAGTCTTGCATTATCGTGCAATTAGTTCAATAGTCCAAAAGTACTGTCTTTTGGTATGCTATGTGAACCGAGGCAGATTATACCAGACATATCATGTAGCCAAGTAATCAAATAACCACAGGAAACACTTCTCTTCAAAAAGGGGGAGATAAGAGATACTCAGTTAATGGAGTTAAGCCCTAGAATTCCATGCTGATGTTATTTTGAGAGCCTTGAAGGTTAGAGTTGGAGAATAGCCCTTGACTTGTCTTGATTTTTTTTCCCCCTGGGATTAGTTGATTGTGTTTCCCTATTTATTCCCTCCAGGTGTGATCTTCCTATGTATTACAGTCCTTTGCCACTATTGAAGTGAGAATTGGAGAATTTGCCTGAGGCACAGAATTCTCAGCTTGTATTCTTCTCAAAAACTGGAAATAAAAGTGTCCAGGAGTTAAATCTTTAACTTTTCAAGCTTTTTAGACTAGAATCACATTTTCTTTTGAAAACACAACTAACAGAAATTTACTGGTCTTCTTTCATCCTTAGATGTCGTTCATTTAGCTGCACTCATAGTTTTTAATGGAATTTTCCATGACCTTTATTTTTGCATTGATCAAATAGTAATATTTACTTGATATAGCACTTCCTGTTGGGCATAGATTAGTTTATTTTGTAACTCTTAACTAATGTTTAAGCAACTATTGGAAGCAAAACATTTTATGTGTTTAGCATTTTCACTTCTTCCTGATTCTTTGCTTGTCTTTTCATTCCCTGTAATTTCATCTGTGAGCCCCTGGACTATGTTAAACGTCGCGTATATGCATGCGTGAGGTAACACTACCATCAGAAAATCCATTTGTGAGGCCAGAGCGATAGCACAGCGGGTAGGGTGTTTGCCTTGCATGCAGCCATCCCAGGTTAGATCCGTGGAATCCCATATGGTCCCCTGAGCACCGCCAGGAGTAATTCCTGAGCAAAGCGCCAGAAATAGCCCCTGAGCATTGCAGGGTGTGACCCAAAAAGCAAAAAAAAAAAAAAAAAAAAAAGGAAATCCATTTGTCATGTGGGTGGGCCCCCACAGGTGGCTGATGTGAGGGGGAAGGAGAGAGGTCACTTTCTCCTGATTAACCTCTGTCCCCCTGAGCCCCCTGCAAAGGCTTGACCTTACCCAGGCTTTACAGCTGCTTGTTTGTTTTGTACCTATTTGAAGAATTTCAGGAGGAAACAAGCAGTGAAGTAAAACAAATTCACTTCAGAGAGAGAGAGAGAGAGAGAGAGAGAGAGAGCACATGTCTAGAGGGGAGATGTAGGTGACACATGTGATCGGGCATCACATATGCTCACCCTTGTGGGCTCAACAGCACATGGGCTTGGGCAGTATAGGTGCTTCCTTTGTTCAAGGTGTTTTTCTCAAGCTGACCACACATGGGGCTTCTACCAAGTTAAGAGTGCACTGCTGGTTGTTAAGGGGGTAGTGTTGGATGTGATGGATAGTCTTTGAAATTCCTTTCCTGTCCTGTGATCCTCTTAGAGCTCCTGGGGGAAAGGTCCAGCTTCTTGAGTCTCCTGGTGCCAGGGAGAGCCTGATCAGGTCTTAGTTCCTTTGCTCAAGTCCTGATGGCCTTAGGGCTAGGTGGTTTTACTACTCCTTAGGAGTTCCTTTGTCCTGGGGACCATTTCCTGTCTGTTTACATCTTATCCTATAAAACAGTTCAAGTTAGTTTTCCTCATTCCTTTTGCCAATTGAAAGTTGGTTGGAGACAATTCTGTGTTCTCAGTTCAATACTCAGTCTAAGAGGAGCACCTTTGTCTGGACACCAGTTCATCACTATGGAAGAAGTTAATATATTGACTTGTCCCTCCAAAATCAGTCATTAGAAACTGGATAGAAAGACTCCATTTCCTGAATCTTCACTATAGTATAGTATATTGGGTATGTGATGTTCATTCACTTTTAATAAAGTAACAGTTTTATTGTGTTTGTGTCCCTGTTGCTTAATATGTGTTGTGCCCTAGTCACCTCTGATAAAAGGTTCACATTTACAATCTAGTAAGTCAGCCTCCATCTTTTGCTTTCATCAGCACCGTCCTCTCCCCTCCATTCCTGGCTCAAGTCTGTATGTCAAGATGAGCTTGGTAACAGTACACCAACAGTTCTCTATCTCCATGGAAACATTTCTTCACCACACCACATTGTTCTCACTCGTGAATTCAGGCTGAAGAAAGAATCAACACCTGCATTTCTGTTGTTATGGAAGCAGAGGGAAAGAGTGCAGAAAATGGACATCGATTTTAGGTGAATTTACTTGACAGAAATTTGAATCACCTATGGTTATGTTTGGTGGTTTAAAATATTTTAGTGTACTGTATTAGGTGTGTTAGGACATACACAGAGGTGCCAAGGACTTATTCCTGGAGAGTGATGTAGGGTTGGCAGCAAAGAGGAAAAGCTTCCTCCTAAACTCCCTGCCCAGCCCAGGGAGTTTCTTTCAGAGGAGTACTTTCAGAGGAAAGTACTTTCAGAGAAGTATTTTCAGAATAAATGAAATGTCACTTCACAGCATATTTAGGAAATAAAAAAGATACCAAATATAGATGAATGACCAAGTGCCAGCAATATTTAACCTTTCTGCCATGTTTCTTAAGCATCTTTATGAAAGTGGAGCCTCAGTTTCCCCTTACCAGCTGCTGGCAAACAACCACAGTTTTGAATGCCTTTATCTTATATTTTAATGTTCCTGCAATTTCCTTTGTTTTTCCTAACAGACAGGAAGTCAGCAATGGTCCAAAATCATCAAATTCTGCCCCAGAACTTAGGCTCACCTCCAGGCTAAGATAATTAGAAATGCTGAAGATCAATGGCCAGACCATTTTTAATCTTTAGATTCTTAAATTCTCTAGAGCATTCTTATAAAACAGTAAGAAATGCCCAATTTTCATTTAAAAGGGTATATATATACATATATATGTATATATATGAAATGAAAGGGTATATATATATGATATGTATATATATATGTATATATACATATCCTTAACATTCGGTTATCTCTGCAACACAAAACCCCAGTTGTTCTATAAAAACATAAACCCAAAGTCTGAACTTAGTCCCATACTAAGTCCTATAGTACACTTAATCCTATGCTAAGTTCCTCCAGACAAGGAATTCCTTTTCCTGTCTTTTCTGCTTTCAAAAAGCTTTTCTATAGACCTACTCTGAGTCAGCATCATTTACATACTCATATATTTATTTCATTTTTGAAAATATTGATGAACCTGGGGACCCTCAACTGACACAGTGGCTCTCCCTCACTGCTCTTGATCCTTTATCATTTAACTCTTGAAAGAGTTGGCCACCCGATGGGGTGACTGACTTGGAGCCTCGGGCGCTGCACCTATCAAGGAAAACTCTGAGAGACCGGTTCCTATGCAAGAGCAAGGGTTTTATTCGAGTATACCTGGGCCCATAGCATTACCACAAGCAGTCAGCGGCTAAGAGCCCCGATCCCTTTCAATGGGGGTCTTTTAAAAGAAAATTCCCACCGCTACTGAAAAGCCCATGCATAACCATCCAATAGATTTAAAATACAACATCAAGGTCTGCGCACAGGCAGCCAATCACTTTGTAACAAGTTACCATCCTCTACCAATCGGGTCACACTCAATACTTCTTTCTATATTTGGTGTGACTAGGCATATATGTGGGATTGGAGGTCAGCATGCAAGTCAGACCAGATAACAGGATGTGGGTGGAGGGCCTCCCAACATCTGCAAGGGGGGGAAACAGGTATTTGTTCTGGACCTTTTGTTGTAGATGCAGGAAGAAACGGTTATTTAGGGCCCTAAAATGGTAATTTTCTAACAAAAGAGAAGAAAGGGATATTAAGGAAACAATTCCATTCACAATTGTGCCACAGAAAATCAAATACCTAGGAATCAACTTACCCAAGTATGTAAAGAACCTGTACAAAGAAAACTACAAGACACTGCTCCAAGAGATAAAAGAGGACACAAGGAAATGGAAACATATTCCCTGCTCATGGATGGGGAGAATCAACATTGTCAAAATGGTAATACTCCCTAGAGCTCTGTACAGATTCAATGCAATACCTATAAGGATACCCATGACATTCTTCAAAGAAATTAACCAAACAATCCTGAAATATGTATGGAATGATAAACCCCAAGGATAGCTAAAGCAATCCTCGGGAAAAAGAAGATGGGAGGCATCACCTTACCCAACTTCAAACTGTACTACAAGGCAGTAGTAATTAAAACAGCATGGTATTGGAATAAAAACAGACCCGTGGACCTATGGAATAGAATTGAGTATCCTGACACCCAACCTCAAACACATGATCATTTAATCTTTGATAAAGGTGCAACGAGTCTAAAATGGAGTAAGGGAAAGCCTCTTCAATAAGTGGTGTTGGGAAAACTGGGCAGCGACATGTAAAGAATGAATTTGGACCTGTGTCTAACACCATGCACAAAAATCAGATCAAAATGGATTAAAGATCTCAATATCAGACTTGAATCCATAAAGTACATTGAAGAAAATATAGGAAAAACCCTCCATGACATTGAAGCTAAAGGCATCTTCAAAGATGAAACATCACTAACAAAGCAACTAGAAGAAAAGATAAACATATGGGACTACATGAAACTAAAAAGGTTCTGCACCTCAAAAGAAACAGTGACTAAGATACAAAAGCAGTCCACAGAATGGGAAAGAATATTCACCCAATACTCATCTGATAAGGGGTTAATATCCAGGATATATCAGGCACTGGTAGAACTTTACAAGAAGAAAAAAAACAACCCCATCAAAAAAATGGGGAGAAGAAATGAACAGAAACTTCAGCAAGGAAGAAATTCGAATGGCCAAAAAACATATGAAAAAAATGCTCATCATCACTAATCATCAGAGAGATGCAAATCAAACCAACAATGAGATACCACTTTACACCACAGAGACTGGCACATATTCAAAAGAACAAGAACAACAAGTGCTGGCGTGGGTGTGGGGAAAAGGGGACAGAGTCATCCATTGTTGGTGGGAATGCCGGCTGGTACAGCCTTTCTGGAAAACAATATGGACTTTCCTCCAAAGACTAGAACTTGAACTCCCATTTTGACCCAGCCATACCACTCCTGGGAATCTACTCTGGGAAGCCAAAAATACGCAGCGGAAACACCATCCCTACTTTTATGTTCATAGCAGCATTATTCACAATAGCCAGAATCTGGAAGCAACCAGAGTGCCCGAAAATCAATGACTGGATAAAAAAGCTTTGATACATCTACACAATGGAATACTATGCAGCTGTTAGGAAAAATGAAGTTATAAAATTTGCCTATAAATGGATGGACATGGAGAAGATTATGTTGAGCGAAATTAGCCAGAAGGAGAGAGACAGATACAGAATGACTGCATTTATCTGCATAACATAAATAGATAGGTACATATTATGATACCAATATCCAAGATCAAGTCAAACATATATCAGGAGGTCCTGTCAAAGGTGGAAATTATCACAAACGTGTGGGATTCAGAGGCTAGGTAAGACAGAAATGGAACAGTGTGCTAACAATTGTTGAGGGTACTAATGCCAACCTAGAACTGAGCATTAAATAGAGGCAAAAAGATAGACATGACAACCCTTTTAATGTATGTTCTGTAATCCATAGTCTGGAGGGGAAGGAAAAGAGAAAGAGAGAGAAATGGAAAGAAATCAAGAACCTGCCATGGAGTAGGGCTGGGGGAGGGGGAGGGAACCGGGACGTTGGTGGTGGGAGATGGGCACTGGTGGCGGGATGGGTGCTGCAACACTGTTTGACCAAAACCCAAATATGAATTGTATATCCTTGTAATTTTAAAAAATAAAAAAAAATTTTAAAAATGGTAATTTTCCATGAGTAGGCCTGCCCTAGTTGGGGGGGGGTTGCTGGGTTGCTGCCTTTTTTCACTCTGTAATCTTAAATACTAGTATGGGCTTTGTTTTTACTCTCTGAAAATAAACAGTGTTCAGTATTAGTTGATAGGGTTAAGTCAACTTGGACAGAAGGAATGAAACGTATCACAATTTTGTTCAAAATTAATAGCTGAATATCAGATAAACATGGTATAGATGAATATCAGATAAACGTCGTACAGCTAAATATCATGTAAACTTGGTAGCCTAAATGACCATTCACCCCTAAATATCAGCAACAAATATGATTCAAGTGGCAAAGCATATGCCCTTCGTGTGCATGGCTCTGACTTTATTACTGTAATTAACTACCTTATTTGAAGAGCTAGATATAATATTTTCATTGAAAATTAACTCTATTATATTTTATCAGCTTATCCTGAGTAAAACATTTTAGTAAGCATTTGCTTATTTTTAGATCATAATACTTTACTAGGATATGGTAATTGTAAGATGAATGAGGCAAAGAAACAAGCTTTTTATATTATATACTCTTACCCATAGTTAAAATAATATCATTTATATTTTAACTTAGTGTGATATCTTATAATTGGCAAAGCTAAAAAAATGCAGAACCAGGAACAGTATTCAGATCAGTAAGAACATAGATAAAATAATTTTATTCACACATTTTATTTTGATTAGTCAGTGTTTCTGATTTGATTGATAAATGCCTGTGTGTGTCCTATTTATTAAATCAATGGAGATTACCTATGCCATTATTCAATTATTTTCTGGAATGTAATCAATTTTTTAATGTCATGTGAACAAAGATGGCTGTAGAGTGCCCAACAGGTACTTTATGAAATGATTCGAGTTTAATCTTACATGGATTTTCTGTCAAATGCCCTCTACCTGTTACAGTTTCTCTGATGTGCCATCATACCAAATATCTCCAAATAATGTGATGCCTCATGAGAGTAAAGAATGAATATTTATTATTATCTTTACCCAGAAACTAATGAGATGTTATGTGTTAAGCTGAAACATTCTATGTAACATTGGTATGGTGAGGCATTGTCCATGCAGTAGATTCTCTCTCTTATCCTCTCGCTCATTTTCCTTTGGCTTGTCACAAGTACAGTGGGACCACTTATCTTTCCAATGGATGAATCCCAAAAAAAAGTATACTTTTTTTCTCTAGGCATTTTGAAGTTTCTTTTCTTTTTATTATTTTGTTTGAGTTGCTTATATCACTCAAATTTGAATAAGAGCTGGAACAACGACTATGGACTGTCAGATATTACAATGTTTATGTATCAGAATACAAAAATATAATGCTATTTTCTCTTCTATTTGAAATATTTTATTATAAGGAATTGCTTTCTCTGTATTATGTGTTTGTTATAAAGTTATTATAGTCAATGCCTTAACTCATAACCCTGTCTTAGAAATAGTTTAGTCTCATAACTATAAATATTAACTGTCATAAACTGTTCATATTATTTATTTTCCCTTATAGACACAAAACAGTTAAAGAAAAATTAATAAATGCTATAACTCAGGGAATTTTTATAATTAGTAATTGGTATGATCAGTTTCAAAGGAACAGGTGTAATGGCTTTTTGTAAGTTGTATGTAATTTATTGACTGCCTAAGTCTGTTCATTTTAACTACAGTCTCTCAGAAGCTTTGATGATGATTATCAGCATTTGCTTTACTCTTACCTCTACAATATCCTCAATATTTCATGTAGACTGTTAAATCAATGAAGTATCCTTATATCTTATATTAATTTAATTTTAGATAATTTTCCTTATAGAAAATATTCTACTAAAATCTTTCATAGAGTCTTGTTTTAAAATATTTTTAGAACAAATGAATTTTTTATATGGATGCACAGTTAATTCTGTTGTTTTTATTTAAACTATCTGTCAAAATTTCACTGTTAAATTAAGACAGCAATATATGGATTTTTTTTTAATATATGGAATTTTGAGATGGTATTTTTTCATGCAGCTGATCTCAAAGTATAACATAAGATATAAATACCAAATCAATGTTCTTCGAATGAAAGTTTGGTGTAGTCATTATTTTTTTTAATTATACCACTGTGAAATATACAATTAAAAAGGTGTTCATATTGGTTCTTCGTAATACAGTGTTCCAGCACCCATCCCTCCACCAGTGCCCCACTCCCACCACCCATGTTCCCACATTCCCTCCCACTCCACCCCCAGCCTGCCTCTGTATCAGGCACCTTTCTTTTCCTCTCTCAATCTCTCTTTCTCTCTGACTCTGTCTCTGTATCTCTCTCTCTTCTTTTACACATTATGGCTTGCTGTACAGACATTTAAGGTTTATTATCTAAATCCCTTTGTGTATATTCAATGGCAAATTCTAGTATGACATTACCTCTTCCCACACTTAGTAAAACACCGGTATATATTTATATCCAGTTAATGAATGCAGTCATTCTATATATGTAAAGTGCTACTAGTGCCTGGATATATCCTGAATATTAAACCCTTATCAGATAGGTATTGGGTGAATATTCTTTCGTACTCTGTGGATTGTCTTTGTATCTTGTTTAAAATTCTTTTGTGGGCAGAAGCTTTTCAGTTTTATATAATCCCATTTTTTTTTAACTTTGCTTCCATTTGCTTGGTCAGTGATGTTTTGCCTTTGAAGATGTCTTTAGTTTTGATGTCGTAGAGTTATTTTTCCTATGTTTTCTTTGATTTACCTTATAAGTTCACTTCTAATATTGAAATTTATAATCTATTTTGATCTGACTTTTGTGCATGTAATTATAAGCAGGTCTAAGTTCAATTTTTCCATGTAACTGCCCAGTTTTCCCAGCAACATTTGTTAAAGTGGCTTTCTTTGCTCCCCTTAATAATTTTTGCTTCTTTATTAAAGATTAAGTGGTTGTATATTTGAGAGTGTGTTTCAGGATATTCAGTTCTATTCCATAAGTCTACGGGTCTGTCGCTACACCAATACCATGCTGTTTTAATTACGACTGCTTTGCAGTAGAGTTTGAGGTTGGGGAAAGTGATACCTCCAATATTATTTTTCCAAAGGATTGCTTTAGCCTCATGGGGGTTTATTATTCTACACAAATTTAAGGAGTGTTTGGTCAATTTCTTTGAAGAATGTCATGGGTATCTTTATAGGGACCACATTGAATCTATATGAAGCTCTAGGGAGTATTGCCATTTTGATAAGATTAATTCTCCCAATCCATGAGCAGGGAATGTGTCTTAATTTCTTCAGGTACTCTTTTATTTTTTGAAGTAAAGTTTTATAGTTTTCTTTGTAGAGATTCTTTACGTCTTTGTCAATATGATTCCTAAGTATTTGGTTTTATGTATTGCCATTGTGAATCAGATAGTTTCTATAATGTCCCTTTCTTTTCTTTCATTACTTGCATATAGGAAGGCCATTGACTTTTGGATATTGGTTTTTGATTTATTGATTGGGTATTACCACTCTACTATAGGAATCTATTATTTCTAGGAGTTTCTTAATAGAGAGCTTAGGGTTTTCAAGGTATAATATCATGTCATCTGCAAATAGTGACAGCTTGGCTTCTTCCTTTCCTATCTGGATGCCCTTAATGTCTTTTTTCTTCCCGATTGCTATGGCAAGTACTTCCAGTACTATATTGAATAGAAATGGTGACAGTGGGCAGCCTTGTCTTGTCCCTGATCTTAAGGGAAAGGCTTTCAGGTTTTCCCCCATTGAGAATGATGCTGGCTGTGGTCTGTAGTAGGTAGCTTTGATTATGTTGAGGAAGGTTCCTTCAATTCCCATTTTAAGGAGAGTTTTTATCATGGGCAGGTGTGGGATTCTGTCTAATGCCTTCTCTGCATCTATTGTTATGATCTTATGTTATTTTTTCTTATTATTGATATGATGTATTATGTTGATTTACTTGAGGATGTTGAACTATCCTTGCATTTCTCAGATCCTACTTGGTCATGGTGTATAATCTTTTCAATGACTCTTTGATTTACATTTGCTAGTATTTTATTGAATATGGCATCCATTATTTTGAATAGGATGTGCCTTGAAGTCTTTCTATTGGGGTTTTTTCGTGCTGGTACCCTTCAGGCTTCTTGATCTGGATGCTTTTGTCCATTAACTCTGGGAACTTTTCAGCAATAATGTCTTTAACTGTTCCTATTTCCTTGGGGTTGCTTTCCTATTCCTCTGAGACTCCAATGATTTTTATGTTGTTCCTCTTGGATTCAACCCAATGTTCTCTCTGCTGATCTATTTTCCTGTCTTTTCCCATCTTGTGTATTTGCCTGAGTGCTTTCTGCAGTTCGGTCCTCAGTCTCACTGATTCTCTCTTCTGCTGCTGTCATCCTGCTTTTGAAAGCCCCTATTTTGTTTTTTAGTTCATCTACTGAGATTTTTAGTAATGATATTTCTATTTGCACTATTCTCATTTCTGCTCTCATTTCCTACCATAATTTATTGACTGCCCTTTCCACTGCATCATTTATGTTCTCCTTTATTTTATTGGACATATTTTCACATTTTTTCATTGAGCTTATTAAACATCCTGACCATGTCTTGAATCTATGTCAGAGAGATTATGTATGTCTGCATTTTTTAAGTCTTCAGGTTTGGTTTCTTTATCTGCTTTTTGAACTGGGGATTTGAGTTTTATCCCCATGGTTCTGTGATGGTCGGGGGTGGATTCTTCTTGGGTACTGTTTCTCTCTCAATGTACTTAGGACTCTAGAGATGCTCTGCATAAGGTGGTCTCCTTTTCCCTCTTCAAGGTTATTACCTTCCCTTAGTGTTGAATTTCCTGAGGTGAAGGTAACCCGGAATGTGGTGTCGAAGTGTCCTGTTTACGTCTGCTTGGACTTCTGGGGGACTGTAGTTTCACTTTCTGCCAGGGCCCAAGGCTCTATCTACTACTTTCCCACTCACCTCTGCAGCCTGTCATGCCCTCAGGGAGGGTACCTGAAGTGGAGCTGACCCAAAGTGTCCCATTTACTTCTGCTCCTGCTCAGACTTCTGGGGGCTGTAGTTTCATTTTCAGTCCGAGGCCCAGGGCTCTCCACTTTCACCACGTTCCTGCCTGGCCAGCTCATGGCCATATATTTAAAATTAGATGTTCCACTATTGCCAAATAAAGTCGATATCTAATGTAAGGTTGTCATCTATGTTTTACACCAAAGAATGTTTTTCATCTTCATGAACAAAGAAATTTGACTTTCTAGAGCCCTTGGTGTTAGTTAGATACAACATGTGACTTTTTACAAAAAGGGAGTGTGAGAGGAAACAAACTTTTCATTCCCATAGAGAGAAAACAATTGAACCGAGGAAAAATTGTTTTGTGTAGTCTGCCAACCTGAGATGGACACTTGAACAAGAAAGAAATCTTTGTTATTGAAAATGAGCAGGAATTGGAGATGTGTGTTATGTGGGAAAAACAATCGAAGCTAACTCATATATTAGAATATGCTTCTATATTTTACTCTGAAGTAAAATGGGGCTGAATAAAAATTATTTATCATTTCAGACTATCATGTTAATTTTAGTCTCATTAGCTCATCTAAGAAAATCATGATAAAAATTGCAGTTTTCCATGTGCATCATTTGATGAGTTAAATGAAAAAGTTATAGATATTCTGAAATATTGTATACCTTTTACCTTATACTAAGAAAAGTATTAAGATGATTTTATACCTGCCAATTCATATATCTAAACCATTCAATACTTATAAAATAAGCATTTAATTCCAGGCAAAAGCACATGTTTTTATTTATTTATTGCATTTTTTAAGTCACATCCAGTGATGCTCGAGGGTTACTCCTGACTCTGCAGTGTGGAATTACTCCTGGGTGTAATGGGATCCCAGGGGTTGGACTTGGGCCAAGTATGTGCAAGGGAAATGCCCTACCCACTTTACTGTTATTCCCACCTGCATGTTTTTAAACATGGTACTAAATTCTTTATAAGCAGGTTTCCTCTATTATATATACTTTATTATATTACAATGTTCTTCTTTATTAAATGAAGGGAAATGTTGCCTTATGCCATATTGTGTTCTAAATTATCTTCACATGCATTAGCATAAAGATTGGTTTGCTGTGACCTGAAAATTTCAATATATCCCTGAGCATACATAGTCAATACACCAACTTAGGAGCCCAATGGAATGGAATCATTGTATGTTATGTGTGGTTGATAAAAAGTCATATTCTTGAAACAGAAGATAGTACAGAGATTATGACACTTGTTTTGTGCATGGCTGATTCTGGTTCTATCTACAGCACTCATCCCCTGAGCTTAGCTCGGGTTACCCTTGAGCACAGAGTCTGGAGTATGCCCTGAGCACTACCCGATGTGACCCCTCTAGAATGACACTCCTCATAATACTCTGCATTTTAAATATTCTCATGTACTCTCACATGTTTATTCACTATAAAATAATGCCCAACAATAGACTCAAATATCCACTATTTCTATTTAAATTTTGAGTTGGTCAAAATTTACTCAGTATGCTTCAGACATCATTACCATTCACTACCTACATTTTTAAGTTGAAGTAAATTACAATTAATATACAACATATATTACATATATTACAACAGTATGCCACCCGCACGGCAAGCCTGGCAAGCTGCTCGTGTAGTATTTGATATGCCAATTACCAGTAACATTTATATTAGGTCATTCCGTGACCTAATATAATTGTTTGAAGCTCTTTATGTTCCTGGAGCAAGCGGATGCCTTTGGGTTCTACTAGCATGAGACAGGGCATATGGAGATATTACTAGTGCCCGCTCTAGCAAATAAATGATTAACGGGAAGATAGTAATAGTGAAGTTAGAAATGCACAAGATTATGATTCAGCTTATGAATATACCATGTTTTATGCTAAACATTCAAATTTATTAGTTGCAGTTTTAAGTATTTTCTTTTACTCTCCCTGATGTAAAGTTGTGTCCATGATGGCTTTTCAGATATCTGTTACAGCAGCGATCTAATAGCATCTACTTTTTTTCATCTATGTCTCCAGGTTTCTTTTCCCTACCCACAAAATGCCTCTCTATCAGACACATGTTTTTCAGATAAATTACTGCAGTGGGATCTCAAGATTCACTATTTATGACTCTGTGGTTTAGATATTTGCATGTATCTCATTTGTTGACAATAGGGATGTGTCCAAGGTCCCTGATAGTTGCCCGCATTATCTCGCATCCTTATCTTCTCACTCCCCCTTCCAACACCTCCATTTCTCTCCCTTGGCCTTTTCATTCCTCTAAGATAAAACTGACTGTCTCACTTTGAAATGCATGCATTCCCTTGCCATGTTAGTTCTTTGTAACACAGATAATATGATCAGTTTCACCTTTTCTAACTTCACTTAACATACTTTCCTCTCACTCCATCCAATTTGCAGCAAGTTTTTTATTGCATGGTTCCATCCTCTTCTAGTTGCAAAATATCCCATTGTCTATATATACCACCTTTACTATTGACTTGCCTATCGCTTTGCATGTGTAGACAAATTCCATAGTTTAGCTTTTGTACTAAGCGCTGTAATGATGTCTCTTTAAATAGGGAATGCTTCAGTTTCTTTGTTGGTAAGTACAAAGAAGCAGACCTCTTGGGTCTGATGGGAGCTTCATTTTTAACTTTTTTTGAAATTCGCTACTTTCCACATGGGTGTAACCAGACAATACTCACTCCAGGATTTTTCATCCTAAAATTAATTCCTTTGATCTGAAGACTTAGACACTCTCTTCCCTTCTCGTAACATTTTATAGTCTTTATAATGTTTATTTTTGTTTTAATTCAGTTCAATACAATTAGTAATTTGTCTTATTGTATCTGACTTCCTTTATGAGTATGTTACCCTCGAAGTTCAAATAGTGTGAGTGGAAGGATTTGTTCTTATTTACATAGCTTAGTTTTAGTCCATTGTGTATAAACAATATCACCTTTAAGTGATGTCTATTGATATTCACTATCTGGTTCCATCATTTGACTATTATAGTGATGAAGTAAAAGTATTATTGAATCAGTATTTTTGTATTTATGGGCAAATACACAGAAGTGATATAATGAATCAAATCCTTTTAAGTAGTTTTAAGGAATCTTAGTTCATACTGCTTGACTTAATGCTTGCATCCATTTACATTCCTATAAGCATTACACAGAGTTGCATTCTCTTTATTCTTTGTTATTGCTCCTTGTCCTTTGCATAAAGCCTTTTATCATAAATATAGGGTGAGATATCATTGCTATCTTGATTTACATTTCCTTAATAATGAGCTGGCTTTTAATGTGACTCTTGATCATTTACAAGTGTTCTTTGGTGTAGTGTCTGATCAGACCCTCACTTCCATTTCTGAGTTTGTTTTGTTGTTGAATTGCAAGAGTTCTTCAGATATTTTGAAGGCTTAACTTTTGTCAAATATATGATGATTTGAAAATAGGTTCTGCCATTCAGTAGAATAACTCTTTGTGTTATGTTGAGAGTTTTCTATGCAGAGATTTTCTTCCCCCTTTCTTTTTGAATTAGTCACATTGAGTTGTTTCTAGTTTCCTTGGGAAGTCCCTAAACATATCTGTAAAATAAATGGTTTGTTATCTACTATTAAGAAAACCTGGCAAGCTGCCTATATGGTATTTTATATGCCAAATACCAGTAACAATTATGTTAGGTCATTCCCATGACCTAATATAATGGCTTAAGGCTCTTTATGTTCCTGGAGCGAGCAGATGCCCTTGGGCTCTACTAGCATGAGACAGGACATATGGAGATGTTACTGGTGTCCGCTCGAGCAAATTGATGATGAACGGGAGATAGTGATAGTTATTAAGAAAGCCTCATATTATCTATAGGGTTATAAGCTCTATTATTATAATAATAGTCTTCCTATATATTTTCCTCAAAATCATTATAGTCATAATTGTTACGATAATTCAGATTTTATATAAATTGGTATTTCCAAGCTTGTGAAGCATAGACAGATGATTAATAGAAATTATGACATCAGTTTGCAAAGATATATTTTCTTTAGGTTAATGAAAGTCACTTCAATGCCCTCCATTCTTTACAGTTACACCTACAGCATGAACAGAGCATCTGCTGTGGAGCTAAATGGTCTGTCACTAAGAGTCTCATTTAATTTTTGTTATCTTGCTAGTATGATCATAACAGCTAGCTGTGAAGAAAAAAAAATAGCCCTTCTGTTGGCAAAAGTCAGAGCCTCGTTTAAGAAGTTGACAAAGTGTTAGTGGAACTATCTTGAAGTTAATTGGCAGCAAAACAAACGCATGGTGTTATATCAGGTTGTCAGGGAGCTGTGTCGTGTGAACTCTGAATGAGTATCATCCTGGTAAGGTTGACCAATTTGTCGCACTGGCTATGCAAGAGAATACACAAAGGATAACAAAATAAATTGCTCCAAACACCAGTGAAGCAAAAGGACATGCCAGAACTCCTAAAACTTCATGTAACAAGTGGCCAGTTTGTCAAGTATCTACCTGATGATGAATTCACTACTACTTGATAACAATGATTATTCTAGTTGTAAAGCGATGGAGCTGAAAAGTATAAAAGTGTATGGCTCTAATAACAACTTAATTGATTTATTTTAAATTCAAGTATTATTATTATTCCTCACTTTTGTGCAGAAATAGCATGATGTTGGCTGTTGTTATTTCTGGCCAATGAGATTAGCCTTCCTCCTGTTCTTGAGAAAATGTCCCTCCCTATTCTAGAAGACATATTTCAGGTATTTTAATAAAATTCTCATATGATCCATTAATGCTTTAATATTGCAACTTTCTATGATTGTCCTTTATTTCTTACTCATTTTTTTCGTCCTCTTTGATGAAAACTCAGTTTGTCAGTAGAAATCAGAACTGAGAGAAGACAGGGCTATGACTGTGGTTTCATTAACATGAAATGATGTGATTATCTCCTTTATTCTGGACATAAATCACATTGAGATGCTATTAATTTTTTGGTCACTGTGTCATTGTTTTCATCATTTTGTGTCTGAGTTGTATTTTCTAAGTGCATTTGGCATAATTTGATGACCAGTCATGTGGCATTTATTTTCATTTCATTGCACATACAGTTTTAGTTAAATGCTAGGCACCATTTAATTTAGTATATCTACTTGTTATCTACTATATTTTATTTAATATATCTACTTGTTGAATTCTTGACTTTTTTATTCTTATTGCATCATATATTAAAATAGTATATTTTTATTTATTATGAACCATTAAGTCTATATTGATTATTATTTTGGTATGACAGGGCAAATAATAAAACTTTTATAAACTATTCTAGATTTTCCTGGAATTTAATTTTTACTGATTTCAGAAATGTATTGCCTTTAAACAGCTGTCTATTATTTCTGTAATTTTACATCTAACTCACTTGATAAAACCAAAGAGCTCTAATTTACTTGGAAACTTCTTACTTGCAGGATTGTTTTAGATTGTGGAAAGCATTGTTTTAGGAGAAGGGAAACTTGTACATGAATACATATTTCATATAAATTTATGTAGATATATGTATATGCACATATAATTATTTATAGATTAATATACCCCATCCTCTAATTCTGGCCCCATTGAATTATTATTTATGAGTTGAGTTAAGGCAACTTAAACCTTGGAACCAGAGCAGTAGAAGAGTGGGAAGGACGTTTATTTGCCTTTCACGTTGTTGACCATGATTGAATCCGAAGCATCCCATATGGTTCCCAGAGCACCACCAAGAATAATTCCTGTGTACATAGTCAGAAGTCACCCCTGAGCATTATCCATGTGGCCTCTAAACAAAAACATAAAAAAGTAAAATTAAACATATAGGAAGATACCATCATAGCATTCCGTCTTCCCATAGGATTTTTGAAGATAACTCAAAGTAAAGTGAGTAATTTCACTATTTTATTGACTTTTGTGTTTATTTGTAAACAGAGAACAATGCAACAAAGTGTAGAGAAGCAGAAGGGAAATGTGATATTCATTTCTCAGAGCGGACACGTGTCTCTGCTGCCTTCTCCCAAAATTATTTCAGGATGACTTGCATACTTTGGGATTACTCTTACTGTCTCTTTTCATATGTTCATATGGATCCTGTATACTAAACTTGACCTGATAACTGATTTTCCACACCAAGGTAAACAGCCTGGTTTTATAAATGCTTAACTCATAATAATAATAATTTGCCCAATTTGAACTGCCAAATCAGTTAAAAGACTGGCTACCTCCTGGCCCATGTACATCATCGACTCCAAAGCACCAGGCATGACCTTAGCAATACCATGGAAATAAATAAATAAATTCAGACAAGGTATCAAATAACCCCAAGACTCATATTTCTTTTTTATTAAGTATTTTATTATACCACTGTGAGATATACAAATAAAAAAGATATACGATTAAAAAAGTTCATGTTTGGGTTTTGGTCATACAGTGTTTCAGCACCCGTCCCTCCACCAGTGCCCATCTCCCACCACCAACATCCCGTTCCCTCCCCCTTCCCCAGCCCACCTCCATGGCAGGTTCTTTATTTCTTTCCCTTTCTCTCTCTTTCTCTTTTCCTTCCCTTCCAGACTATGGATTACAGAACATACATTAAAAGGTTGTCATGTGTATCCTTTTGCCTCTATTTAATGCTCAGTTCTAGGTTGGCATTAGTACCCTTGGCAATTATTAGCACCCTGTTCCATTTTCTGTCTTACCTAACCTCTGACTCCCACACGTTTGTGATAATTTCCACCTTTGACAAGACCTCCTGATATATGTTTCACTTGACCTTGGATATTGGTATCATAATAAGTACATATATATTTATGCCATGCAAATAAATGCAGTCATTCTGTATCTGTCTCTCTCCTTCTGGCTAATTTCGCTCAACATAATCTTCTCCATGTCCATCCATTTATAGGCAACTTTTATAACTTCATTTTTCCTAACAGCTGCATAGTATTCCATTGTGTAGATGTACCAAAGCTTCTTTATCCAGACCATGACTCATATTTCTGACAGCAGAGGTCTAGTCTATTTGAACGTTGTTCTCTATGTGCACTTTAAGAAAACTCCCCTCTACCCATCACTTTGCAAAGACCTGCCCACCTGACACACGGTTTCTCACTTCAACTTTCATGCATTTCCCATAGTTGTGTTGGATTGAAGAAACCTATAATATTAGAAATAGTATTTCAGACACATTTATAAATTTACTTCATTCTATGGAATGATAACATCTAATAATTAACATCATATCATTATATGTAACATAAAATATATATAAGTGATAATAAAGCATTAATGAATGATTTCCTAAGGTGAGCAAATTGCTTATGTTCTAAAGGCAGTCACTTGTATTTTAGACAGCAGTTTTTCTCTCTCTCTCTCTTTTTTTTTTTTGCTTTTTGGTCACACCCAGCAATGCTCAGGTTTTTCCCTGGCTCTGCACTCAGGAATTACTCCTAAGCGGTGCTCAGGGGACCATATGGGATGCTGGGGATCGAACCCAGGTCGGCTACTTGCAAGGCAAATGCCTTACCCACTGTGCTATAGCTCCGCCCCCAGTTTTTCTCTTTAATTTTCCCAATATATACGTATTGCTTTTCAGCTTGCAGCTACACATAAATATCATTTGTGTCTTTTCTTTTGAGTTTGCAAAATATTTGAAGGTAAATACTTATTGCCATCAAATCTCTTTTATTTGTGAACAAATTTGTCTGTCATCTACAAGCTGTTTACACGAGTCATCCCGAACAGGATTAGCAGAACACTAGATGAAGGACAACCATGCTAGCAAGCCGGCTTCCGGAAAGGATTCAGCACAATTGACCATATCCACACGGTAACCAAGCTCATTGAGGTTTGTAGGGAATACAAGATGCCGCTCTGTCTCACGTTCATTGATTTACAGAAAGCCTTTGATTCTGTGGAGACTGAAGCAGTCATCGAAGCCCTAGCCAAACAGGGTGTTCAAACCCAATACATCAAGATCCTTCATGAGGTGTATTACGGATTCACCAACAGGATCTCACCATTCTACAAAGAAGTGATCATTAATGTGAAAAGAGGGGTTCGACAGGGTGATACCATTTCACCAAAACTCTTCAGCGCCACACTCGAGAACATCATGCAGCAATTAGAATGGGAAGGAATGGGAGTGAAGATAGATGGTCGGCAACTACACCACCTCCTCTTCACTGATGACATTGTTCTAATAACACCAAACATTAGCCAAGCGGCACAAATGCTGGCTGACTTTGACCGAGAATGTGGAAAGATAGGTCTACAGCTGAATCTAAAGAAAACTATGTTCATGAAGAATGAACTAGTTCCAGAGGCCCCATTCACTCTCAATGGAACAAACATCTCTGAATGCATCAGTTATGTATACCTAGGTCGAGAAATCAACATTATGAACGACCTAAAGCCTGAGCTGCGCAGGAGGAAGAGAGCAGCATGGAATGCCTTCAAAGGCATCGAAAAAATAGCTAAAAGTACAAAGAACCTCCGGCTCCGGGCACATCTCTTTGACTCCACCGTTCTCCCTGCATTAACATACACCTCAGAGACCTGGGCCCTATGAAAGCAGGATGAGAATGCTATTCGGGTCTCCCAGAGAGGAATTGAAAGAGCTATGCTTGGAATATCACGCCTCACTCAAGTGAGAGAAGGAATCCGGAGTTCTGACCTCCATCGCTATTCCAGAATCATGGATGCTGTCTCGTTTGCCAAGGCATCGAAAATCAGATGGGCTGGACATGTAATGCGATTTGGAGACAACCGCTGGACTAGAGCCGTTACTGACTGGATCCCACGGGATGTCAAAAGATCACGTGGCCGCCCACCTACAAGATGGTCAGACTTCCTTGTAAAGATCCTGAAGGAATGGTTTGAGTTTCTTCATATTCCTGAATCAACCAGATGCCATTGGGCTACATTGGCACGTGATAGGGTCCAATGGAAATGTTACTGGTGCCCGCTCGAGCAAATCGATGAATAACGGGATTCAAGTGATCAAGTGAAGTGAACAAAATACTCATTTCTTATCATTTTATGCCTTATAGTGTCAGGATTATCCTGATCAATATCTATTTTCAATGTTCCTCGTATTGTTTGATTCATGATCTAGGCATAACTTACTCTCTTTATAATGACCAAGTTCAGCCTGAGTCCTACTCATCTAAAATGTTTTTCCTGACACATTTGATTAGAATTCCTTCATCAAGGATAAGTTTAAAAGACATTCAATATCAGTTAGTTCAGTGCATTTATATTTTATATAAATCTAGCAAAATTTTTCAAATGATTCCTAAACCAGGTATTTTTAAAGTTTAATTAATAAAGGGTGTTTGTCATTTAGTGTAGGGACAGAGAAATAGTACAGTGGGTACAGCACTTGTTTTTCATGCTACCACCCTGGGTTTAAATTCCTGCAACATACCCCAAACCCTGCTGATGTGATCCTTGAGCATAGAACCTAGAATAAGTACTGAGTATTATACTCAGCATTATACTGAGTATATTATTATATACTCAGTATAATGCTGAGCATGACCTCCCAACAATAATAAAATCTATAAATATATATAAGTATTAGGTATGTAATCATAATAAATATGATTAGCAATTTCATTCCAAGACATTCAATATGGAATATACTGTTTGCTTATTTATACTAATATGTATTTGTGATTGAATATTCATAGATCTGCAAAAAAATATAATGTTTCATTGAGATGCATTTTTTTGAATTTAAAGCAATTATTGAGCACTTTATTTTTCCTTTCTTTTGAAAGGAAAGTTTTTTGTTCATTTTTATATCCTATTATACCACCGTGGAATATGCAATTACAAATTTGTTCATCGTTGGTTTTCAGTCATAAAGTGTCCCAGCACCTATGCCTCCACCAGTCCACATTTTCCATCACCAATGTCCCTAATTCCCTCCCCTACCCAATATGCCTATATGGAAGGCACTTTTCTTCTTCTTTCTCTCCTCCTCCTCCTCTTCTTCCTCTTCTTCTTCTTCCTCCTCTTCCTCCTCTTCTTCCTCTTCTTCTTCTTCTTCTTCTTCTTCTTCCTCTTCTTCTTCCTCTTCTTCTTCCTCCTCTTCCTCCTCTTCTTCCTCTTTTTCTTCTTCTTCTTCTTCTTCTTCTTCTTCTTCTTCTTCTTCTTCTTCTTTGTCTTCTTCTTATCTCCTGCTTCATCTCTCTGTCTCACTCTCTTCACTTACATATTGTCGCTTGCAATACTTACATTTAGGGTTAATCATGTATATCCATTTGCCTGCATTCAAACCTCAGTTCTAGTGTGGCATTACGATTTCCAACAAATGTTAACACACTGTCCCTTCTCTATCTTACCTAACCTCATTCCAACCACTGGCAAGTCCACCTGGTCCATGTTTTGCCTGGCCTTGGATATTAGTATCATACCTTTTTTATATCCTGAAAATGAATGCAGTCATTCTATATCTGTCCTTTCCCTTCTGAACTGCTAACATTCAGCATGATACTCTCCATGTCAACTCATTTTTAGTCAAATTGAAAGATGCATTGTTTTACAAAGAAGAAGGGCAGTAGAGAAATGCCTATCTATCCTCAGCTGCACTTCTTGATAATCTCTTTGCTGATATTTTTCTTTCTTGTAAAATGCATTCTTACATTTTGAAGTACTCAGATCAAATAAAAGGTATTTACCATCAATAAAATCTCCAAGGAGAAAGTACATCTGTTCAGCAGTCTTTAAAACAATGCTTGAATTTCACAGCATTTTAAAATTCCAAGCTAGCTTTGATGCTAACATTCTAGGATGTGAAAATCCTTCCCAGGAGAGAAGAGAACTGTAGAGGAATATTGTTAGTTGAAGTTGTAAAAAATAGATTTTTCAAAAGAGAAAAATACATTGTAATAGTGTTCTTTGAAAATGTTCTTTGTTATTTTATTCTGACTTTACTCTAACTTGAATCTGTGTTGCAAATAAAATATTTCAAAAATTCTCATTGAACAAACTTATACTATCCATAGAAAATTACAGTGCTCTTAAAAGTATTATACCCTTGTGTAATAACGCATTTATATCTTTCAACACACCAACAATAAAGTGTGGTATGTCTAATGATATTCGTGAAAGAACATAAATTTTAGTTATGGAATCATATCAAGATTGCTCTGCAACAAAATCGAAGTATTTGTGAGTGTAAGTGAATGTAAGTCAATACAGTAGCACATTTCCAGGAATTGCCAAGTCTATAGGAAGATGATCTATAAAAATTGCAGCTTCTTGTAAAGTGCTTGTCATTATAATCTATAAGTAGAAGGATATGCACTCTTGCATCTTCTAAATAGTCTGGTTTGCTTGGAAAGTTAGTCTCCCTGCTAATCACCATTTTCCTCCACCATCAGATAACTATTCGATCAAAATATGCGACCACATAAGATTTGGAAGCTATGCCAGGACCTCAGCAGACATATTTATTGTGGGGAAAAAATAAGGAAACTTTCCCTACTCTTTGGGCACTATCTTATCTCTGTGTAGAAATTAAATTTTGAATACTATGAGATATTTTGATTACCTTTTATATGCTCACTGATTCAATTCTAAATTCATTCTAAATCTAAAATTTTCACAAGATCAGCGTTTTGAATTAGGCAGAAACAACTAGAATGTAATCACAGTTCATAGGTAGTAAATGAATATTGGGAAATAGGTAGAAAGGAATTAAAATATATAAAATGAAGAAGACTGCACCTTGGAGGAGCACTGAAATTTTCTGGAAAGTTACCTTTGTTTTGGGGGTGGGCATATACCTGCAGTGCTCAAGGATGACTTCTGACTCTATACTCAGGGCTTTCTTCATGTGGGAACCATATGCGGTGGTGGGGATCAAACCTTAGTTGTTCAGGTGAAAGGCAAGTACCCTACCCTTTGTACCATCCTTTTGGCCTGGAAAAACAGTTTTTAATAGCTGATAATATAAATAGATTACAGGTAGCCTCTGCATGGCAGTATTCACATGAGGAAGAAAAAATCTGTATGGTTAGAAACAGAGAGGGAGAGAGTATGAGTATACAAAAGCTTCACCAAAAATAATGTAAGAAGTCGGTCTTAACTGGATTCACTATTAGGTTTAAGGAATGAAAGAACTTAAAATAGATGTAAGTGAGCTCCGGCTTACAACTGAGTTTCTTTGTCATGATGGCTTGTTTCATATGGACATGTCTATATTATATCAAGTAGAAGTTTTATCAATGCAAAGGAATATGACTAGATTTTCATTTCAATAAGATGGGCTCTGAACACAAAGGCAGATCACAGTCATCAAGTATATGGCTTTAATATTTTTCTCTTCTGTTCATCTTTTAGATGTCTACATTGGCTAGTTTTCTTCAATGTTGTATTAATATAAACCACTAGAACCCTGTGCTATAACTTGCAATCTATAGTTCTGCTTGCTTACCAATGGACCTGTGTTAAATTTACTCTTCTGTTTAAAAGAGATTGCAGAGTCATTGAATCTCTGAATCACTGTCAGAGATTGCCTAGGGCCTAGTAGTCATGCCTAGGACCTTTCAAGTCATCAGACTATATTCAGGGGTATCCTCCTTTAATTGATTTATGCATGACTCAGGGCATACCACACACTGCAATTCAATTATCTGATCCTGAATCACTACCTGTAAATTTTCTTCCTGAAAAGTTTCCAAAACAATCAGGACATGTTATGTCCATGACAAAAACAAGTCATCCCAGAATCTGCACAACAGAAAATTATCTGGAAACAAAACTTACTCATTCATTCATAGTCTCCTTTAATTATCTCGATTTCTATACCTAATATACTTTTTCCCTCAAGTTTCTAGTTCAGGAAACTGTTACTAACTATGGGCTTTATAAACCAAATAGTCATATAAACATCTTTGAAAGAAAGATACATAAAGATTAAGGGGCTGGAACGATAGTGAAGAAGGGAGGGCATTTGGTTTGTGTGCTACTGACCTAGGTTGGATCCCCTGAAAGCCCATATTAGGAGTGATCCTGAGCACCAGGCCAGGTGTTAGTACTGAGCACTCTGGGTGCTATGGGGAAGGCTGATGTGGATGACACTTGGAATAAGCACCAGAGAAACTTGCATGAAATAGTAAGAAAGTTACTTTATCTCACACTATTTGAATAGCTGAATAATTAAAGCTGGGAGACCAAATGTGTTACTTGATTCAAGGCACCTGACAAAGCAAAATGCCTCATTTAGTTATGTACTCATTAATAATTGCATATTAGTACCAGAGAATGAGACACTATTGAGAGGAGAGTGAGACTCTCAGAGGCATAGTTATTAATATTGGAGAAATGTGACTGAAACACTTGTATCACTTTTCTTCGCGTTGTTCATCGATTTGCTCAAGTGGGCACCAGTAACATCTCGATATTTCCTGTTGTGTGCTTGTGTAGCCCAAGAGCATGTGCTCCCCACAGAAACATGAAGAGCCTCAAACCATTCGTTAAGGTCATGGGACTGAGCTCTATAATTGTTACTGTTTTTGCATATCAAATATGACACGGACAGCTTGCCAGGTTCGCACAGTACATCAGAAGTTATAGGTAGGATGACACTAATACTGGATGGTGATACCTACTTTCTAGGGAGATAAGCTGATATTTATAAGTTATTAGCAAAGGTATCAGAGCTCCACCCAGCAGCAGAGTGGATCACAGCCCTGCTCATCAAGTCGACCCTACAGTGGTCTATTTCAAGCCCAGGTATGCCTGATCCAGAGACTCAGTGACATGGAATAGAGCTGCTACTGGTTCTCCCTGTGCCCAGCTGATCATAAGGAGGGTAGGCGGGTTCAGGCGGATTCTACCCCTAGCCCACCATACCAGCAGAGTCTCACAAAGCCAGAGGAACCCCCACACCATGAGGGCTGCCTTTTTCAACATCTGGACTCCACAGCTTGTCAGAGCTCTACCCAGTAGGAAAGGTGATCTTTCCCTGTCTTGCGCTGCTACTTTGTGGCCGTGTGGTTCATCATAACATGCACAAGATGAGAGACTACCTCAAGAATATCCCATCCTTATGGCAGACCCTGGCAAGCTACCCGTATTGTATTTGATATGTCCAAAACTAGTAACAATTACAGACTTCATTCCCATGACCTGAAGGAATGGTTTGAGGCTCTTCATGTTGCTTAAAGAGCAGTTGCCCTTGGGCTACACTAGCATGTGACAGGATGCATGGAGATGTTACTGGGGCTCACTTGAGCAAATTGATGAACAACGAGAAGACAAGTGATACAAGTGAAGTCATGCAAGATATATCAAAGGTATAGGAAGACACCAGAGGTAATGAGCTACGTCTTGAAGGATCTAGAACAGTTAGTAAATCCTGAACTTCTTATTTCCTTGGCATGAAGTGTTTTGAGATAATAGTTGTTTAAAGTAAGATGTTTTTGATTGAAGCATACAAAATCAAAATGAATGGCATATAACTGAACATGAGTTGAAGAATAGGGGCCAGAGAGATTGAGCCATAGTATTGTATTTGTTATGAACACAGTTGCCCACCTTGTGATGGAAGTGTCACCATTGTTTGTGGCCCACCTCATCACCCCAAAAAATAGCAGTAAGATATAAGTAGAAATATAAGTAGAAGTAACAATTACTTTCACTCTTTCTCTCTCTCTCTCTCTCTGTCTGTCTCACACACACATTTAAACAGTAAAAATATGAGTGGGTTGAAGAAAAGAGACTGGTAAAAGCTTATTTCAAGATTCTTTGATAAGTAAAGTCACACAAAAATAACCAATGAGGAAGAGGATGATAATGTATACAAAGTCTTGTCCTAGGTGCTTTTAGCCATTTGTGAACTCAAACACAGACATTTGTGCATGCATATCATTCTCTAATGTAGGGAAATGGGAATTATTAATATAGGCATTTCACAGGAAAATTTCAATAAGATTGTTCTTTAAAATAGTTTTAGGGGTCCAGAGAGATAACACATTAGTTAAAGTGCTGATCATGCATTGGCCAACCAGGCTCAGTTTCTGACACCACATATAGTCCCCAGAGCACCACCAGGAGTGATACCTGAGCACATTGCTTGAAGTAAGCCCTGGGAACAGCCAGGTGTGGCCCAAATACTAAAAGTTTTTGGGCGGAGCGTAGCCCAGCTGGTAGGGCGTTTGCCTTGCATGTGGCGGCCCATGCCAGCTCGGGTTCAATTCCCGGCATCCCATATGGTCCCCCGAGCACCCCGCCGGGAGTAACTCCTGAGGTCAGAGCCAGGAGTAGCCCCTGAGCATTGCTGGGTGTGACCCAAAAAAGGCAAAATAAATAAACAAACAAACAAATAAATAAATAAATAAATAAAAGGTCTTTAAAAAAAGGAAGAATATGATTATATGCTTATGTAATTATATATATTCATGTTAAATATATACATATATATTATATATCTAAACCTCACTGTTTATAATACCACAGGAATCTAGTTTATTAATTGCTAAAGCAATTACTTATGTAAGATATAACACGAGATGAATTTTATAAAAAACTAGGGAATCTATATAAACAATGCAAACATATATATATATATTATACCACCATGAGATATACAATTACAATGTTGTTCATGTTTGTAGGTTTCAGTCACATAGTGCTCCAGCACCCCACCCTCCACCAGTGCCCATTTCCCACCACCAATGTCCCCAATTCCCTCCCCCTCCCATAGCCTGCCTAAATGGCGGGTTCTTTATCTCTTCTCTCTCTCTCTCTCTCTCTCTCTCTTCCTTCTCTTACATTGTGGGTTGCACTGCATACACTTAGAGGCCATCATGTGCATTTTTCCCTGTATTTAATGCTCAGTTCTAGGTTGGTATTAGCCCTTTCAACATTTGTTCACACATGTTCCCTTCTCTGTCTTACTAACCTCTGAATCCCACACAGCAAACATTTATATTTGTTTAGTTATTTTTCATTGTTATGGATTTTTTCTTTACTTTTTGAGTCACTACTGGCAGAGCTCAGGAGAACATTATGAGGTGTCAAATATTGTATCCTGGTTGGCCATTAGAAAAGCAAGTGTCCTATAAACAACATAGATCTCTCTGGCCCTGTGAATATTATTTTAACCTTGATAAACTCGGAGACTGAAGTAGATTTTGTAGCAATTGTTCATATGATGTACATATGATATTTTTATGTCATGCTGTTCTCTGTAGAGGTCTAGACAATAAGCCCATTAATTAAATGTTTTGCTTTCTTTTTAAGTTATGTATTTGAAAGCAATTGTGGGAAAGAATTAGAGTAATTTTATTATGTCTTAAGTTCTAAGTAACCTTGTAAACATAGAAGAACATATTGTTTTTATCCAAAGAAGTAAGTGAAGAGCTATGTTAAATTATTTATGCTAACCATCTGTTCCTTGCATATCACACCTTCCAGAACAGACAAATCTTATGGCCTTCAGACTTTAGCAACTACCACTTCTAGATGAGCAGCTGTTTCCTTATCCAAAACCCATACTGAAGCTGTTTTATTGTAAATCGGCACATTCCATTAGTATCTCCAGGGCTCTGACAGAATTAATCTACTTAAACAGAATTCTTAAAGTCAGGAGCTTAGAAATATATCCAAATTCTATCCTGTTAACAATAACATTAAAAATAGACACACCTTATGTCTTCTCAGACAAAATAGTACAAGTTCTTTCGTCTGCAACTAGTAAATAAATGATTGCTATTAAGTTATTAAAAGAATATACACTCATTAACATGTGTAGTCTTGTCATTGCCTTAATGAAAGAGGAGTCCAAGCCTAAAACCTTTCAAGAGAATTGAACATTTTTACAATAGCTTAATTATTATGAGTTTCAGAAGAAGCATTCAAATGAGAAGCATTTGAAACTCTCCATGAATGTACAAGGGCTGCCTTAATAATAATATAATACATATAAATATCTTACATATACATATAACACAAATATAATGTAATATAATATATTACAATACTCTGCTTAACTTGTAACAATAGAGATGAATTTTCTAATAGCTGTAGGGATTAGACACTATATATAGCAGCACCATGCTCACTGGAGATTTCTTAGGGCCAATGTCGCTTTGCTTTTCTATTTCTTGTTTTAACAGCCTTTTTGTGTCATATTGCTAGCTTTATCTCTGAATTCTTTATTTTTTGTCTCACTTCATTCTGCTCTATTTTTGTACCACTGTGAAGGCACTTAGAATCCATATTACAATTCAAGTTACTCATTCCATCTTCATGAAAATACACCTGATAACTTAAAAGGAAAAGGCATAGCTTTTGGTTTTGTTTTCCTTTGAACTGTTTGAGTACAAGGAAGAAAGATCCTCCTCCCGCTAACAAACAGAGGGTTATATTTTAAGTTTGGGGCTGAATTGGTGGACAAGTCAGAGGGCACTGGAGACAATATTAAACACTCAATGTTTACTAACCAGTAGTTTCATTTAGGTTTTGATCATCCCAATCAGATGAATAGATAGAGGAATCATATTTTTCCTTTCTTTGTGATTATATTTCAAAGAAATAATGGTTCTAAATCCTTGAAAAAGACATATCTTTTTTCATTACAACAATTTTAAATTTAGAATAATTATCCTTCTAATATAAAGTAAAAATGTCCCAAATCAGTTTTAATATAACCAGTTTTAATTATCTATTTTATTTGTGGAAATATAAAACATTAAAAATTAAACATGAAATTACATGAAACTCAGAAAAAAAATAGAAATGAAATGAGAACATCAAAATAGCTCTGTAAAGATACAGAATGAAAGACTGATGAGGAAGAACCAAGGAAAATACTTAAGGTTGCTGAACTGATTATTGCTTATCGCCTCTGATTTTGTCATCATCCATGTTGTAAAAACATATTGCCTTTAACAGATTGCTTAAACTCACACAGATCCTTTGTCTAAGACCTAGAAAAGAATGCATCATCTCATATATTATTTGGAAAAAATCAATGAATTTATAATTGAAATAATTTCATTTATAAGTTTCTTTTGAAAGTAATATTTCACTTGTAGAAACTACTGATGTGGACATGTTCTCTTTTTATTTTGTATATTTATAATATCTTCTTGTCTCTCAGAGACAAGACATGACCAGAGACTCTCAGACATGGGGCAGAGCTGCTACTTGCTCTCCCTGTGCCCAGCCGCTCATGAGGTGCCTGGGAGGCATGGCGGGTTCTAGCCCTGACCTGCCACCCCAGCAGAGCCTCACAACAAGCCAGACGACCCCCTACTCTATGGGGGCCGCCATTTTCCACATCCGGACTTCCTTCTCGTCACAACTCCACCCAGCAGACCAGTCTATCACAGCCCGCTTGAGCGGCCGCTAGCTGCCTGCGGTTCATCAATAAATGCTTTATTTAGAGGTGACTACAAGAGTATGCCACCCGCATGGCAAGCCTGGCAAGGTGCTCGTGTTGTATTTGATATGACAAATGCCAGCAACATTTATATTTGGTCATTCCCATGACCTATATAATGGTTTAGGCTCTTTATGTTCCTGGAGCAAGCGTATGCCTTTGGATTCTACTAGCATTAATTAGGACATATGGAGACATTACTGGTGCCTGCTCTAGCAAATAGATGAGACAGGACATATGGAGATATTACTGGTGCCCGCTCTAGCAAATAGATGATGAATGGGAAGATCGTGATCGTGATTGTGATAATATCTTCTTGTCATGAATCAGATGGTTAATTGCTGTGTCTATTTAGAAATAAAATTTTCAGATGGCAGAGAGACCAGTCAACATTGGCCATAAGGAAGTATATAGCCTTGAGTGCTTCACTGCTTTTCTCTGCTGTTTTCTCCTTTCTTTCTGTTATAATCTTTACACGCTTTCTGTTATAATCTTTCTGTTGTAATATTTAAAATTAAATTGTAGTGGAATAACAAGCAGCTCTTTCTAGGAAAAGCCATGTAGGTCTTTTAGATATTAATTGTACTTTAGATATTAATTGCCCTCCTCCCTACTAAACATCCGAAGAAAACCTATTGTCCTAACTTGTCCCTGCCTGTGAAGGTCAATACATGGCCTAAACCCTGATTTTATACCTTGCTTTAGTTTAGTTTTTGTTATTTTGCTTGTTTTCTTTCAGGCTACACCTTAAATACATAGGGTTACTCATGTTTCTGCACTCAGGAATCACTCCCTGGCAGTTGGGCGACCATATGGAGTACCACATGCAAAACAAGTGCCCTGCCTTCTGTACTATCACACTGGATCCCCAAACAGTCATTTTATCACACCTACTTTTATGGGTTTGTGAGATGATGTCATATGCCCTACTAAATCATGTATGAAAATTCAGGTTTGTAGGGTGCTTCCTTTGAGATCTAGCCCTTTTCTTTTCTTTCTGGTCAATGCCTGCTCATATGCTCTGTAACAATATTGGTGGGAATTAATATAATAGTTCTTATGATAAAATAACCTAGAGCCATATGTATTACACCAAGGTTAATTTAATGGTTTAGCAATTGAGCTATAGAAATGTAAAATGTAATCTGAAAGAAGCTAAAATAAGGCACACAAGTATTCTTCTTATAGCACTTTTGCATCTTAATCTTCATATTTTATATAAAATGTTGAGATGGGCTTAAAACTAAATAAATAAATAGATTTAAACAAAGTTAATCATATATTTAAATAAACTTGCTAGTACCCTGAATTGTAAAGTCATCGAAAAATGTATTGGAGGAAGCATGTTTCTGACAATCTTGACTAGATAAGTGACTTAAGATTTTCAAATGCTATACAAATTAACCCTGCACAGCATATCAGGCAAATACCCTATATTTTACTGCTGCCGTATTAAGGGCTCTTTCGGGTCAGGAAAATAAGCATTTCTGTTACTGGATTTGGCATATCGAACATGCATCGGACAGCTTGCCAGACTCTGCCATGTGGGCGCTACATTCTCATTACTTTGTGGGGCTCTCTCAGAGGGGTGGGTAGAATATTTACGGTAATTTGGAGGTAAATCTTGCTGGACTGTGTGGCAGCATGCAATGGGGAGTCTTAGGCTCAAGCTTTCCTGGGCTTGAAATACTCTTCTCTGAAGGGCGGGTCTCTGCAGGGTGGGTCCTTGTAGGCTGGGTTTCTGACAAGCCATGCTGGAGACTGGATTAATCTGCTGGGTGGAGATCTTACCAGCTGTGGAGTGTGGATTGTGAAGATCGCTGCCAGCAAGGTTGAGGGTTTCTCTGGGCTCCTCCGAGGCTCCATCGGGATGGTGGACTCGGGTCGGAAGTTGCTCTCGTGGTCCATGGAATGCAGGGGCGTCAACGGGGAAAACTGGTTTCTGCTCTGCCGGGTGTATCCTATATTTTGTGAAATATAATGTGTTTTAAACAGTTGTGCAAAATTTCTTAGTTTCTTTAAAGCATGTTCATGTAATATAAGTATTATATTTGCTTCTCTAATGTGAATGCAATTGCTAATTGCTATTGTTGCAGGACTCATCTAAGAACCTCTGCATCTGCCCTGCATTTCCTCATGCAGGTCACTTTGTAGATAGGGGGTAGTCTAAATATGGCAGTTTATCTGACCATGTATTATATACTGGCTGTATAAATATTCTCTCATGCTACCACAATCATCATGGGACTAGCTAGATCTTACCAGCATATTTGCCTGGCCACGTTGGATCTCTAAGTAATTAGACGAGAGAGAAATGCTGTTTGCCTCCAAGTAAGCAAGCATGGCTCCCTGATAACT
This sequence comes from Cryptotis parvus, assembly GCA_021461705.1. Lineage (NCBI taxonomy): Eukaryota > Metazoa > Chordata > Mammalia > Eulipotyphla > Soricidae > Cryptotis > Cryptotis parvus. Next base: position 161,471 of record JAJIBD010003389.1, on the reverse strand, counting down.
CAAAGGCACCTAAAATACAAAACTACTGTGAAGTAGATGAGACTCTTCTGAAGGCTAGGAGAAATATTTAACTGGCGTTAGTATTAGTCTTTAGTACAGAGACATGCCATCTCAGAAACCCCCTTCTCTACCCTATGAAGGCATTTCCAGGCAGATCTTGGCTCAAAACATTAGCATATAATAGGGCCTAGGTGAGGTGTTGGGAGAAATTACCTAAGGGCATTTAGGTAATTTCTAAATTACCTAAATGATAAAATAACCTAAAGCCATGGATATGTATTACACCAAGGTTAATTTAATGGTTTAGCAATTGAGCTATAGAATTGACCCTTCATGCTTCCCAAAGTGGTGGGAGGTCTGAGTTGCAGGGGGTATAAAGCCAGCCTGTTTCCTCTCTCTCTCTCTCTCTCTCTCTCTCTCTCTCTCTCTCTCTCTCTCTCTCTCTCTCTCTCTCTCTCTCTCCTCTCTCTCTCTCTCTCTCTCTCTCTCTCTCTCTCTCTCTCTCTCTCTCTCTCTCTCTCTCTCTCTCTCTCTCTGGGGCTCTCTTTTTGGGTTTGCACGCTTCTTGGGAGTTTTGTCTTTGTCTCCTCTTTACAGGGCCTTAACACATGGTGGCCACCATCTTGGCCTACACATGGCTGGGGCTCTAACCAGGAATCCTAAGCACTGGGTTTTTCCTATTACTGATTTGTATGCCTGAACCTGTGATAAGTAAAGCATTTTAAAACAGCATCAGATTCCTGAGTTTTCATCCATTCCCGCCGGCTTTGGAGGTAGAAGGAAACTTCGCTTCCAGGCACTGTCAGGGACCCCAGCGGTGATCCCCGACATGCTATGATCTGAAAGATAATAGGCTATATTTTATCTTCCTGAGGATGCCAAAGAGTTATAGCACACACCTTCTTGAGTGAACCTCAAAGTACTAGTGGATAAAGGAGACTATCTCCATAAGCATGCATAGTATTCGAGGAAGGATGAAGATCCAGAATCGAAGATGCCTATAAGCTGCAATATAGTGATGAATAATGGAAATCCATGGGGCGTTGTTGTCAGAAAGATTTTATTCACGTACCAAAGAACTGAAGTTCTGTTTCCAGCTCATGAGTTTCCAAGGAGACCATTTGAGGAGAGAAGGGACAGCTGCGCCCTTCTTCTTTGTAAATAGAAAAAGTCATTCTTCTTGACCTCTCCTCTTGAGGTGTCAGAATGTTTTTAGAAAAAAAAATATCACCTTTCAAAAGTGAGTCCAGAGGTAAGTTCAGAGTGTGAAGAGAGGGCACACATTATTCTCTACATGGGCATTTCATAGAACTCTATCTCTAAACCAGAATATTTCAGGTGATGACTCAGTGAAAAATGATAACATTGAATATTGCCAGTCTGACAGTATTCTGCCTTACCGGAAATTGTGTCTCAGAGATAGGCAATAACCTCAAGGTCACTTGGTTTCTGGAGAGCACTGGCCCAGCTCCAGAGAGTATTCATTGCGATTCAGTAATGGAGAAAGCATAAATTTAATTTAACAATATCACAAACTAACATGAGATAAGTAAGCTGGACCTTGATTCACCAAAGGCCTATTTTACTAAAAAGATGATTCACTCCATATGCAATGCAAATATTATATTGTTTTCATATGAAATGCCTCAGGGAGTTTTATATTAGATTGATGAATATGGGGATTCTTTTTAATAATAATTTTAAATTCAAAAGTAGACTATTAATAATTACCACATTTGTTCAGGGACATGGTTGACAACTGAGACAGAAAAATGTTCAGAACTAAGTTGTCTTATATATCCAATGACCTGGGAATATCACATTTAAGATTACAAACAGTCTCTGGGAGTTTTCCATGTAATTATGTTTTCTTTATTATTTTGCAAGGGTGTTAATTGCCTACTAGTAATCACCTTCCCATGTGACAGGCAAGAAATGTAATCAATAGTGGAAGCGGGGGACCGAGCTGTCATGGCTGTTCTGACCAATATCCCCAGTCTCAACCTGGCAAGTACTTCTGGTTTAATAAAATGAACAGGTGCAAATGTACAAGGTTACCCCAGAAAGCCACCAGCGAAATCAGTTCATCTCAAAGTTCTGAAATTAAAATGTAGCCAATCAGAACCTTGAAATATAATTGCCTCATTTTCAAACTTAAATACATTATGAGCCTCCTGCTAGGGCTGCACCTGGAAAATCTACTTATTAAAGTTATGAAGGGAAGAGTTTGCTGAGACATTTTAAATATTATGCTGACATTGTAATAAAAGGAAAGAGGAAGGTAGGAATGATCTAATTCTACTGATGTCTGCACAGTGTAGCCTATTCTGTTATTCCTGCAGAGCTGATAACCAAATTTCATTCGTGGAAATGCTCCAAAGAATTTTCTGCAAAGTAAGACCTACTGAATGGAAGTGTATTATCTTTATTTCATTTCTTCATTTCTCTTACCCAGATATTACTTTATTTCATCTAATTTGCTTAATACTCCCTTTTAGCAACTCTGTTTTCTTTCATCACTATTGTGGCTTATTATGAAAGTAATGGAGCAGAACCCTTGTAAGAAAACTGAAATTTTTTCGTTATCATTGTACTGGAACAAAAAACCACAGGGGCATTGATATCTGATTAACCCTCTCCAAAAAACTTGAAGATACTAAACTGATGTTCCAATTTTGGGCATCAATATTTCTATCTAACTTTATGACTATTTCTTTCCCAGATACTGCAATAATGATAATACATTTGACTCAACTTTTTGCTTGGAAAGAGTGATAGTGTAGAGAAAACTTATATATAAAAACACTCCTATGTTTTTGGTCTGGGTGGTTATAACACTTAACGAAAAGTAATTGTAAACTCTAATTTTCAGAAAGAAAGATGCATTGGATGTGATCAACACATTCACATATATATTTGATTATAATAAGAATGGGAGACACACTATATGTCAATGTGGCATATAGTCATTCTTGATTCCATTGGGAAGAAGAGCAACATCCTTTTGGTCAGGTCCTAACTAAATATATTAATTTATCTGGGTTAGAATTTATCATACATGAAAGCATTAGTTTTTGGAATAAACATAAATGTAAATGGGCTTTCTCAAAGGGAATTGTATCCAGGAGGAGGAGCAAAGATAGAGCTCATAAAGGATACCCCACACCTTGCTCCAGGGCCGGCATTCCAGAGTAACATCCCGTTCTTGATTCCAGAATTCTGTTTGTAGTCCCTAACATTATAAAATATTTTTGTTTTTGCTGTGGAAGTGGTTCTTAAGCAGATATCCTGAAGTATCATTATGTCAATGCTCAAGGCACATGCTGTACCACCAAAAGAAACATTCCTGAGCCCCAGAATTTTTTTCCATAAAAAATGAGTAGGACTTTACGTCAGTCCTTAAATTGTTAGAAGAATATGTAGATTATTTTGAATCTGAAAATATTGCGGTTGCATAACTGTCTTTCTTGACTTCCACAGAAATTGCAACTTGAGAATGGGACTCATCAGTTATGAAGCTAATGTGAGCAAGGAAATATGATACATGTCTTATGGCCAATTGACATATTATACTGATGTACTTATAAACCAGAGTATGACAGAATGTTGTCAACCGATCCTAAGAGATTCTGTTATCTGTGGTGTTTTCCAGGGAGATCACTATCTCATTCAATTGTAAATGTTCAAAATCAAAGCCTTGGGGGGTTGGAGAGATAGTACAGATATTATGGCATTTGCCTTGCATGAAAGGCAAATACCTTTAATGCAATGAAATGCTACAATGAAATGCCTCAGTCCCTTGCATGCCAGGGATTGTACCCTGGTTGACCACATGCAAACATTTTGCCTGCTATACTGCCACTCCAGCCCCAAATCTCAAGTTGCATGAAAGTTACCTTGAGTCAATTCCTTGCACCACCTTTGGTTGTTTGATCATTCCAGAGTGCAGAGCCAGGAATAGCCCCTGAATAGCCCCTGAGCACTGTAGGGTGTGGTCCATCTTCCAATTTGTTAAAATGAAATTTTCCATCGTGTGACATTGTGTGTGTATTCTTTTCTTTACTCTTTCTTCCGCTAATGGCACTAGACTGTTTCCATATGCCAGCTATCATAGATAACTCTACAGCTAACATAAGGACACCTAGACCCCACTCAATAGATAGTACAGTGGATAAAGCACTTGTTTTGCACAGAGCCGAAGCCATTTCCAATTCTAGCACCACCTATGTTCCCCTAAGTATGACCAAGAAGAATCCTTGAGCTCAGAGCCTGGAGTAAATCCAAATTAACATTTGCTGTGTCCCCCTATAAAATAGATAAGTTTATATATATATTTAATTTTTATTTGTTTACTTTGGGAAGTTTTGGGTCCACATCTGGAGATGTTCAGGGGGTACCCCTAACTCTGTACTCTTAATTACTCCTGGAAGTTCTTGGGGACCTATATGGTATGCCAGGGATTGTACCCTGATTTATAATGTGCAAAAATCCTGCCTGTTATACTGTCATTCCAGCTCCAACTCTCAAATATTTTGAGTTCACTGTCTGTCTTCCCGTTCATCATCGATTTGCTCGAGCAGCACCAGTAACATCTCCATATGACCAGTTTCATGCAAGTAGAGCCCAAGGGCACCTGCTTTCGCCAGGAATGTAAAGAGCCTCAAAACCATTCCATCAGGTCATGGGACGAGGTCTATAATTGTTACTGGTATCTGGCATACCAAATACGACACGGGTAGCTTGCCAGGCTCTGCCGTGCAGGTAGCATACTCTTGTAGTCATCTCAAAATCCAGCATTTATTGATGAACCTTGCGGCCGCAAGTGGCCACGCGAGCAGGGCTATGATAGGCTGGTCTGCTGGGTGGAGTTCTTAGGAGGGGGAAGTCCAAATGTGGAAAATGGAGGTCCTCATGGAGTGGGGGTTGTCTGGCTTGTTGTGAGGTTCTGCTGGGTGGCAGGCCAGGGCTAGAACCCGCCATGCCTCCCAGGCACCTCATGAGAGGCTGGGCACAGGGAGAGCAAGTAGCAGCTCTGCCCCATGTCTGAGAGCCTCTGGTTCAGCATACCTGGGCCGGATTGAAAGAAAACTGCTGCAGAGTGGGTGTCGATGATCCAGGCTGTGACAAACTGGTCTGTTGGGTAGAGTTGTGGCGAGAAAGAAGTCCGGATGTGGAAAATGGCGGCCCCCATTTTGAATTAGTATTTATTATTTGAATAAATCCACAGAAGTAGAATTTTGGGCTCATCTGGTAGTATTATTACGTTAAATCTTTAGTAAATTCTGTATTTCCCAGAATTTGCACCAATTCACATTCCAGCCACACGTATAAGGGTTCTTGTCCACCAGTTCCTTCCCAATACTACCTATTAACATAGATTGGCATCAAACATATTCTAAGAGACATGTTAGAGCATAAAAATTATTATGGAATTACTTCACTTGATGTGAAATACCAAAAAAAGGTACAAAATTATACTTTTGTCCTATGTTCTTCTGTCTCTGTTACTAGTGTGGTGATGATTATTGGTTGCCAGAAATTGGTGATGTTGCTTGCTGGAGAGGTCCACTTCAACTGTGGGCTGGTACACATACTTCTTCAGACTCATCTAATTGACACTTTCATCACTTTCTGGCTGTCGTATTCATAGGGCTCATGATCAAATATCTGAGTTGTGGTGGTCATAAGGGTCACACACTTTAATAGTCATGATTGCCATACTGGCTTGTAGTGGGCAAGGGCTCAGCTCGTAGTTATGCTGTGGACCCAAGTTCTCCAGGGACAAATGCTCAGGGACTCTCCCTGTGCACGTGGTAGCACAAGAGATCAAGCCATGGTCTCACACATGCACTGCAGGTACTTTTAGCTACCTCACCATAACCCCCCAAAACCACTTAAAATTAAATCTTAGATATATTGAGTAGGTTGGTGGTTAGCAGCGAAAGAGAGTGGGCGATTAAAATGGAAAGGAAACAATAGTATGAAAGCGGGAAAATAGACGTAGTGAAGATTACACTGTATTACATACACACCTGCGAAATATAATGCTGCACATGCGAAATCCAGAAAATCTTATAAACCAGTGCAAGCACACATACCCCATCCTCAAACACACATGTCTTTACGCAACATTTTGTACTTGTGTGCAGTGTTTGACCAGCTGATAAAAAATAATATAGATTGGCTTTCTCTGAGACATGAAATGGAGAAGTATTTCAGTAAAATGAAAAGATTTCTGTTCATAGATTTCAGGACTTCAGACTTTAAAGAGCTTACTACTTCCTGAGTCCAGCATCACAGTACAAAGGGAAAACCAAAGGGCTCCACAGTCAGTGATAGATCAGAAGGAGGGTGTAGTCTTCCTTTTAGATCTTGACTACTTCAAGGCCCTTAGTTCTCTTTAAATCTAAAACAATCAGAAAAACAAAAATTAAATTTTGCAGATGTAAGAACTATCTCCCGGAAAAGCATTATGGGTGTAGTTGATGATAAAGGGAATATTTAAAAATGAGCCTCCCAGAATGTAAAACAATCTCCAAGACCTCTTCACTTCTTGGTGTCTCCTTTCATATTTCCACGTAGTCATTATTAGCGTAGTGTTTATTCCCATTTGAGACCACTCATGGTTGGGAGAACAATGACTCATTTGTTTTAGTATGTTGACATGCAGCCCATGTTAGAACTATAGTGAAACATCAGGTGCAAACTAGTCCATACGTTTCAGAGGAACTGGCCCTAAACTTGGGCTATTTGAGACACAGCTCAACTGGCAGGGGAAGAAAAGGTACTTTCTCTATGTGGCAGGAAAGAAAGGGATATTTGGTGATCAACAAAGTGAACTTCAAAGCTTATATCATTGACCAAATATGCTTCCTACATTTCCCTCATTTTCTGGTAGCTATATGGTACCTGTGGGGAGGAGCCACACTGGCAGGACTTGGAGTGGAGATTTGGGCTCCTCAGCCTTTTCCTCCTCCTCCATACCAGCTACCCAGAAGAGAGACCCACACCAGACCCACAGCTCCGTCGGAAACCCCGGAAGAGATCCAGACCCATCCACTCCAGACCCACAGCTGAGCCACTCAACCCCACATGGAAGCAACCCATGGAACTGTCCTCCCAATAAGGGGCTCAGCCAGCCCCTGGCCAAGTCTAACATTGCTCCAAAGGCTCGTTCACACATGTGAGGGAGGGGCCACGCTGACCAGACTTGGAGCAGAGATTTGGGCTCCTCTGCCCTTTCCTTCACCACCATTCCAGCTACCACGGAAGAGAGACCCACGCCAGACCGACTGCTCCATCAGTGAGTGGCTGCGGAAAATCTTAGATAGTACTAGATTTTAGGATCAGGTCCTTCCCAGGATCTTTCACATTTATACACTGTGTACAGTTCTAGGCAGGTTCTATCTGATACCCGTCATCCCAGAAAGCCTAGCAAGGAGCCAGAGCAACACACACACATCATAAGGTCAGTCATTCTCAACATCCAGACTCCATAGTTCCGCAGAGTTCCACCCAAGAGAAAAGCTGATCTTTCCCCTTTAAGTTTCATCAGTAAATGCTCAAAATGAGAGCCTTGAAATGAGAGTATACCACCTGCAAGGCGGAGCCTGGCAGCTACCCATGTTTTATTTCATATGCCAAAAACCAGTAACAATATGGAACTCAATTCCATGACCTGAAATATGATTTGAGGCTCTTCCTGTCTCTGGAATAAAAAGATGTCTTTGGGTTACACTTGCTTGTGACAGGACGTACAGAGATGTTACTGGTGTCCACTCGAGCAAATCGATGAACAAAAGGAAGACAATGATACAGTGATATGGTATAATGTTACATGTTCTAACAAATAAAGGGTAGTACAACTATGGTGAACCATTGATGGAAAAAAGGCAGTGCAATATTGTTCTTGCATGCACACACACGTGTTACATTATACTTTCCTTTTATGAGTATGAGAGAATCCTAATATTCAGTAGCATGAGAGAATCCTAATATTCAGTAGCATGAAGATCTATTATCTTAGGATAATAGATAATAGTAATAATGGGCCAAAAATTTATCTGAATCAACTCACTTCTGACCCATCAGAATTGTCATAATTCTTATTTTAAACACTAAACACTTTGTGGTAAGAGAGATAGCACAAGAGTTAAGTTGCTGCTTTGCAGAGGGAAGAGATGGGTTCAACTCGTCCTCAGAACACTGCAAGGAGTGACTCCTCAGTGCAGAGGCGGTTTAAGTCCTCATCATAGTCAGATGTGGCCCCTAACAAAAAATGTAAAATAAATAAGATTTTTATAGAAAAATGTATCAGTATTTCTGGCAGTTATAAAGCATACAATATCTATTAAATAAACAAAAGACAATGTTAAATATATGGGAATATTTTTTGTTACTTTGGTTGCTATAATATATATCACTTGTCACTTGTCTTCCCGTTGTTCATAGATTTGCTTGAGCAGGCACCAGTAACATCTCTGTATGTCCTGTTGCATGCTAGTGTAGCCCAAGGGCATCTACTCGCTCCAAGCACATGAAGAGCCTGAAACCATTCCTTCAGGTCATGGGAATGAGGTCTAAAATTGTTACTAGTTTTTGGCATATCAAATACAACATGGGTAGCTTGCCAGGCTCTGCCATGCAGGTGAGATATTCTTTTTTTTTTTTTTTTTTTTTGTTTGGGTCACACCCGGCGATGCTCAGGGGTTACTCCTGGCTCTGCACTCAGGGAATTACTCCTGGTGGTGATCGGGGACCATATGGGATGCCTGGGATCGAACCCGGGCCGGCACAGGCCGGCGCATGTAAGGCAAACGCCCTACCCGCTGGGCTATCGCTCCGGCCCCGGTGAGATATTCTTGTAGTAGCCTCTCATCTCGTGATGGACCAGGGAGACATTGACTTTTCTCTTGGGTGGAGCTCTGATGAGCTGTGGAGTCCGGATATTGAAAATGGCGGCCCTCATGGTGTTTGGGTTCCTCTGGCGTCTTGCAAGGCTCTGCTGGGATGGCAGGCCAGGGCTAGAACCAACCTTACCTCCTGGGCACCTCATGATCAGCTTGGCACAGAGAGAGCCAGTAGCAGCTCTGCCCCATTAATCTGAGTCTCTGGATCAGGCATACCTGTGCTTGAAATAGACTGCTATAGCATGGGACTCTGATAATCAGGGCTTGTGATCAACTCTTCAGATTTAATTATATAAACATAACTTATATTTATATAATAAAATAAAGAACTATGTGCTATATAGTCACTGTCACTGTCTTCCCTTTCATCATCAATTTGCTCGAGCGGCACCAGTAACATCTCCATATGTCCTGTCTCATGCAAGTAGAGCCCAAGGGCACCTGCTTGCTCCAGGAACATAAAGAGCCTCAAACCATTCCATAAAGTCATGGGAATGAGGTCTATAATTGTTACTGGTATCTGGCATTCAAATACAACATGGGTAGCTTGCCAGGCTCTGCCGTGCGGGTAGCATATTCTTGCAGCATATTCTTGTAGTCATCTCTAAATCCAGCATTTTGCGCGCATGAGCCGGGCTGTGATAGGCTGGTCGCTATATAGTCACTTTGAAATAAAATAAACTGCATTATAAAATATACCTAAATGTGTCTAAATCTTCTCAATTACTCTGACTGCAATTGTACAGAGAAATAATAGCATTTCTAGCCTAGGTGTAATTCTTTCAAGAATTTTCTTTCACATTTAAAAAATTTGAAACTATGAGTGTAATGATTTTTTGCATATTTTTGTTTTTTATTTTTTCATGCGTTGTTATGAGTTGTAAATTATAAACAACAAACATCCACTGTAACATAAAAAAGGTTTTTTGTGATTTGCCTCATTATATGAAAGATAGCAAGACATTTAAATGTCATATATCTTTAATAAATCACCATCATAATGCCTGCACAATTGCAGAGCATTACTTTATTGAACATTTATTTGGGAGCTTGAAATATTGGTTCTATTGTAGATCAATTCCTCTGATAACAATTTCACTAGCTTTGCAATTTGCTTTTTCGATTTAATATTGCCAGTGGTGTTAGACCTGCTATTACTTTTTATTGCAGAGATTACTATTGAAAATATTGTTGGGAGAAAGAAGTAATATTGGCATGATGTTGTTATTAAACCACTTTTCTTATACACTGTTCCAGGCCCTAGTAAAGCATTAGACTCTTAAGCCATATGGTATCATTTATGTCTTTTAGAACTGGCTATCAGAGTCCACTAAGAATAGCAATGATGATTTCCAGAGTTATGGTCAGTAGAGCTCACCACTCCAACAGATCTAATAAATGTGATGTTCCAATTTTGAAATTTGGCAGCACATTTTGGGGAAAATATTAAATAACTTTCGTTGCTCTGTCTCACAAAATTCTAAGCTGATCTATTGCAGCAAAAAGGAAAATCTTTGAAAGTATGAAGCAGCTGATAGATCTAAACAAATGTGCCATTTCTCTTTGATAATTTTGGTTAGCATATTTCAAAAAAACAAACAGTGGTTGTTCACTTATTGGGAAATAAATATCAGAAATTCTATTGCTTTCAAATAGCACAAAGTGTTCTATTGATAAATCAAGGGAATGTCATATTTTATTATTATCATTTTACAAAACTAGATGGCAATTTTGAACATTGACTAGACATTACTTAGGATTGCAATTTATTATCTAATCTCAAAATATTGAAATCTAGATGTATAAGCGTCCCTTGGTGTGAGGCCAGAGGAACCTATCTGCTTCCTAGAGATTCATGAAATCAATCGTTCTTTACTGATTTTGCTTTGTTTGGGGAGAGAATTAGTCCTGTCACAGTGCTTAGGGTTTGAGCTAGGTGGTGCTAGTTGTGGGTGACTTTGTGGTACTGGGGATCCTTCATGCTGTTTAGAATTCAGTGTTAAGTATTATGATATTTGCTTCTTAAAATATAATTTTCTCTTTACAATTATTAACATGTGTTTTTAGTTTTGTTGTAACAAATGGTCAGATGCCTTACAAAACCATTCAAAAGATTGGTCATCTATAGCCTGAAAATTACATACATCATTTTTATGATGTATTGTCCTATGAATTTGAGCAAAATTAATACTGAAGAAAAGAAAAGATAAAATGAGAGTTCTGAGAGAAGTTTGATGTTACCTGTCCTATGCTCATTTAGGGGATTTTCCTTATGCTTCCTCATGGGAGGTTTTCTGTTCAATAATCTCCAAATGGTAAATATCACATATTGATTAAATCTATCTGTCCCATTGAATAGCAGTTATAAAATTGGACTGGTATTTGTAAAAAAAAATCAAATAAAAGCAATATTTTTATAAGAAAACATTGGATTTATTTGCCTTTTAAATCTCAACACTTAACATATTTATTAGGGCAGCCTTCATGGTTTTTTGAATTTGGATCGTTCTGGGATCTAATTAATAAGTGCACTACTTTGAACAATTTGCCAAATCTTATTAAGGTATATTTTCCCATTACTGAAAGAGTCCCCATTTCCTTTCGTTGTTTTATGGATTAAACTAGTATTATAGTACACATCTACTGAGATTGTTAATGACAAAATGAAATAATCCAAAAATAGAAGAGCACAGTTGAATAGAAACACCAAACATTATAAATTACAAAAATTGATAGCACTTATTTATTACTAGTTATATAAAAGATATTTTAATTTTTCATAGCATTTAGTCTACACAGAAAATCTTTGAAAAGGTACTATTGTAGCTATAATTATTATTAGATTACTGGTTTTAATAGTTAAATAACACATGATTGGAACTTAGTAGACACATAAAATATTTGCTACATTCTTGTGAACTCAAGTCTATAATTACTGTTGAGACCTCAGTTCTTTCAAGTATAGAATCTGACTGCAGCAGGAATGAAATTTATTTAAAGCTGCTGCCTTTGATAAGTTATAGAATCAGCAGGAATTTTAGATTATGCCTCCAAAACTTGATTGGAACAATTCCTAAATCAGAGTAAGAGTAATTCCATAAGACTATCAACAAACAATCAAACAAAAAAGATAAATAAAAACTCTTCAGGCTTAACTGACAGCCCAACATTACCACTAAAGTCAGCTGATAAATACTGTTGCTAGATATATCACGTGATGCCATTTCTAATATATGCATCTGTTTGCTATAAAGAGGAGCTGAAAAACAAATTTAGTGTTTTTCCCTTTTTAGAAGTCAACCAGATATGGCCAGGACCATGGGGCTGGCAGACATTTCATTCAGGAATCACTATCCAATGTTTTCACAAAATTTGTTTGCAGTCCTTTCCATAGCTAAGAATTGGGCCAGCAATCAGGATAACTGGTACTTGTGTTTTTCATGTCTTTTCAGTATTATGCCATTACTAAAATTTGACCTGGGGCATGCTGATCTATGTTCCTATGAAAGAAATTGAAACACACAAGCTGAGGAATCATTTAGCCCTTGAAAAATATGAGAAACGTTCAATTGGCTAACCCGACACAGGAAAATAAACTGCTTCTGGAATTCTGTGTTGCAAAAGCTAGAAATCAATTTGTATCAGAAAACAATAATGTAATCTTTGTACCTAGTTTAATATACCCAGTAAGTTAGCATATCTGAAGAGAAGTTTTAATTAGAGGTATTCATGATTGACCAGAGCCAGTATGGTGAGTTAATTGGAGCTGGAATAAGAATACCATTTTCGCGATTTTTGGTGTTGAATGGATTTCTCATTATTGAGATTGTGTCAGAACAAGCAGTAACACTTTGAATTTTGTCTTTTGGCAATAAAGAAAAGAATCATTTTATCCTTTTTAATAACATATTAAATTACTGGTTTAAGAGTCAAGGTTCTTAAGTTCTAGATTTTTTGGTAAAAATATCTGTGACATGGTTTAGGGTCTCATAGCACTACTGTGACAGGATCCAGGGAACCGCCACTTTGCTATCTTTTTTCTATAAAGTCACACTAATTCATGAAAGAGAGTGATATTTAGGAGACACAGGGATTAATCCACACGAAAAAGAAGGGTGTGTGTGTGTGTGTGTGTGTGTGTGTGTGTGTGTGTGTGTGTGTGTGTGTGTGTGTGCATGTGCATGCTTAGCCTATGGTACATCTCTGAGACTTTGAAATGCTTCAGAATTTGGAATTCAGTACAACAATATACCTTATCATGATACATCATTACATTTTTGCTGCCTGACTAATTTTATTTTCAATTATACAAATCAAATAGGGCCTTGGAGCATGGGCCTTATACTTAAGTACTAGGGATCAAGATATGATTGGTGAAATCTAGAATGCCTTCATGTTAGACTTTTCTAAGCAGCACAAGAGACATTTACCTATTGCACAATTATGTTACTGCACCTCTGAAGGTTAACAGCTTGATTTCAGAGGAGTAATTGTGTCTTTACTGAAATCAGAGAGCTCAAATGATATCACAGCGATTGTCTCACTGATTACTCTTCCTGTTACCCAAAACAGCAACCACGGTGCTCATGAGGGATGCAGGTGTGCTTATCTATTTTTGCCACTGATACATACTTTGTTCTTTCTTCAATAATATTTATTCTTTTGATGCTGTAGTATCTAAACTAAATTCATTAAAATCTGCTGGGTAATGTTAGTTGATGAATTTAATCAAAATGAGCATTGACTTCACCGTGAAGGCTTCTGTGTCCTTTAATATCAGGATAATTGAAATCAAAACTGGTTTTATCCTTCAGACAGAGAAGAAGATGTTATTTCCAAGGACAAGACAAAGAAATTTAATGCTGTGGAGAACTCTGAGTAATCCCAGTCGTCCGATATATCTTCCTTCTAGTTCTCTGGTTCCCAGAGCTTCTCAGTCAATGTCCTTTCTAACTTGAACATCACAGATCTGGCAGGAATTTAAATTTAATCTTGGAATCACAGTTTGTTTTGAAGCCCTACAGCTGCACAAGATAAAAGATCCCTTTAGCATTGGTCTTTGAACGTCCTTTCCATTTATTCTGTGCTTTGAGAAGAAAAGACAGGAATTTGAGCTTTTAAACAAGCCATCTTTATTAGTAGTAACCAACTCATTCTTGTTCTTTGAATTTTTCATGCTCTTCATTAAGTTCTGTGCACTCATATAGTGGCAATAGTCACTTCTCCATGAAGCTTTTCATTCTAGACAAACACAGGTGGTATTTTTGCTGTGATTGTTCTCTCTTAAATTATTTATGGATAAAAATCCCTTATCCCCAGCCAGTCCAGAAAAATAAGCACAGGCTCTTTATATCATCCAGGAAATCTACTGCCAAATCACTTCTAACTAAGGTGTCGGGGCGCCGCCAGGGTCGCCGACAGTGTCGGGAAGCGAGTTCCCTTCTACCTCCGTAGCCAGTGGGGGAATGTATGAAGACTCAGGAATCCGATGCAGTTTTAAAAGGGCTTTACTATCACAGGTTTCAATATACAATCCAAGAGCAGGGAAAACCTCCAGACTCTGGGTTCCCATCTAGGCCCCAGCCAGGTGTAGGCCAAGATGGCTGCCACCATGTTTTGAGGTCCAACAGAGAATGGAGAGGACAGAGAAGCAAAACACCAAGGGAAGCCGAAATGGCAAAAGGGGGAAATAGAGCGAGAGAGCTTCTTTCCTCTTGCAGCTTATTTTATAGCTAGAAATCCACCCAAACTCCCCAGTCCAGCCCATTTTGGGCTGGGCTATCTAGAGATGAAAACAGGAAAATAGCTCTATAGAAATGTAGCAACTTCAGCAGACCTTCTGGCTGTTTACAAGGATCCAGAGCTAATTAAAAGACTCCTAGCAGAGCTGGGAAAAGCTATAAGCTAACTGTAACTTCCCCTGGCAGGAAGGATCAAATGCCCTCAGGTCATTTCTCCCAGCACCTCACCTAATATCTTGAGCCAAGATCTGCCTGGAATTGCCTTTATAGGGTAGAGAAGGGGGTTTCTGAGATGGCATGTCTCTGTACCAAAGACTAATACTAATGCCAGTTAAATAGGTCTCCAAGCCTTCACAAGAGTCTCGTCTACTTCACAGTAGTTTTGTATTTTAGTTGCCTTTGAGTTACCAGGGAGCCATGCTTGCTTGCTTGGAGACAAACAGCATTTCTCTCTGGTCTTATTACTTAGAGATCCAACATGGCCAGGCAAATATGCTGGTAAGATCTAGGTAGCCCCACGATGATTGTGGTAGCATGAGAGAATATTTATACCAGCCAGTACAGAATACATGGTCAGATAAGACTGCCACATTCAGACTACCCCCTATCTATGAAGCGACCTGCAGGAGGCAATCCAGGGCAGATGCAGAGGCCTAGGCTTTTAGGTGTCCTGCAACACTAAGGTACTTGGATCAGTTCAGAATCTGTTCTTCAAGTAAATGAAATGGACCCCATATCTCCTTATTCATGGAGTTTATTTAGGGATATCAGAGTTTATTCAGGGAAATCAGAATATACCAAATGGGGAATTTCCAAGAAAGTAAAGGAAACATGCTCTTCCTAAACAGAGGACAAAATCTAAAATTTGCATGAGATTTGAGGAGGTCATCCCTGCTCAATGAAATGCATGCTTAATTGCGCTGAACACTATCGCTTCCTTCTGTGACCAACCAACTCCTGAGAGAATAGCTCAAGGTAGCTTCTGTGGTATTCATTCAACAGCTTAGAACCAAAATTCGGGATGAGCATACATGATTCTTATAGTTCGACTGATGCATTCCCTCTAATTTCAAGCACCTTGGAAAGTGGGGGGACCAAAACCTTCTAAGATTTAGAGAGGGTGATAAGCGCTTTTTGGGTATATACTTGAACTTTGAAATAGACTTCATACATGCAATAGCAAAATGTAGGGCAGATTCTTCAACATACTCTAATTTAATGTAAACTTTGATATACTGTGACTTGGGAGAATATACAATTGGTTAGATGTTTGATTTGCCCAGGATGGTCTGTGCAATGCACTTGCTTTGCAAGGAACTGACTGGGTTCCATCTCAGGCATCACATGTGGTCCTCTAAGCTCTGCTAGCAGTGATCCCTCAAAAGCAGAACCAGGATTAGGTTCTGAGAATTGTTGGGTGTGACCTCCAAAGTATCTTTCTTATGTGACTTTTTGAAATTAAGAAACTAATTAGGAAAAACTCAATCATTTCTAGATGCTAAGAAATTAGTATCTGTTTCTGAATTATGTCCTTTGTAGCCTCATATAAAATTGCCAGTCACACACTCTCTAATAGGCTGCTCCTTTTTGTAGCACAGTATTATTTTGTAAATTTTAGTAGAAATTCTATGTTTATGCCCTGTAGAATGATGGGGATATTGATTGCTTTGCTATGTCCATCATATTATTTAGTAAAATGTAAGGAATTTCTAAACTAATTAAGTCACTCAAAGAGTCCCTTAGAAATGTTGGAGCAGAAAAAAAATGTAAAAGTAATAATCTACAAATACAAATCAGAATTAAGAAGTGAGTCAAAATCTGAGTGCCAAACTAGTAAAATTTCTTGGTGGGTGTGATTTTGTTTCAGCCCATTATAACGCTTCTTTAGCACAGTTTATCAATTCTCTACTCAAAATGCTTTTGAATTGGCAGACTCCTTAATCACATCATCCTCTGTTTCTAAGTCTACTTAGTGCTCAAGGCAGATATTCCTCGGGATTCCTCTTGGATTTGTTGAATTATCAAATTGTCAGACAGATCAGTATATGAGTGCAAAAAGATGCATTCAATAATAATGCATCTTATAATTATTCAATAATAATTCAATCACAAGAATGCCTGTAAATCTTAGATTAAATTAGAGAGTATTTTTATTTATGAGATGGACTGGAATATCGAAATAAAAATCATGAAAAGAGGGTGAATTGCATGGTAAAAAACAGATGTGGTACATGTTTGCCTGCAAAATGATAGATTTTGCTGATGAAAAGGGTTATTTCAGGAGCTTACTGCAACTCAGATCATTTTCATCTTTAATGATGTAATTTCATCCTGAAACCACAGTGACATGGTTGACCTTAGTTCACATGCCAAGTTGACATATTATGGAAAACTTTTGAATTTTACATTTGGGGAAGACCTATACTCCACTTAAGAACATCTTGACAGTGATAATTGATTTC
The DNA here is from genome assembly GCA_021461705.1 of Cryptotis parvus. Taxonomy (NCBI): domain Eukaryota; kingdom Metazoa; phylum Chordata; class Mammalia; order Eulipotyphla; family Soricidae; genus Cryptotis; species Cryptotis parvus. The sequence continues at coordinate 144,359 of JAJIBD010003389.1, read as the reverse complement.
TTTGTCAGTAACATTTTTGACATAAAAATGAATACACTGGAGGAATTTTTATATCTGTAACATGTGTTTCCCCATTTTTATTGAGGTGCTGTGATTCATAGAAGTTTGAAACGTTTTCAGTTAAAACTCTGTACCCATTGCGTGCAACATACCTAAGGATCCCTCTCATTTCCTCCTCACTTACCCTGCCCTAGCTGTGCTCAATTCCATATTTTTACTCTAAATTTTTGTTGACTTTAGCCATTTGTTTCTCACTTCATATATTTCTTATATCCCAACTTGACCTTCACTATCTTTAAAGAAATAAGGAGAAAAATGCAGCTCTATAAGTGCATGTTCCAGTTGAGAAGTATAATGTGCTCAAATAACTTCGAAGGTTAGTGGTAAGAATAGTTGGATGATTATTTGAAGGATTTTAAGGTAGATTTTGGCGAAAGTAGGTCTATTAAGTGAATGATGGAATTAATATATAAAATCCTGCATATCTCTTTTTATCACAATGCTACATTAATTAAAAGAAAGTAAAATTTGCTTTTATTTATTGCTTATAGAAAATTGTGCAATGGAGTTCTATCAACTTGCAAGATTTCAGTAAGCACCATTCCCAAACATAAACAAGAGAGATGAGTTTATGCTAATAAGTAAATCCTGCATGGATTTTTATATGTCTGCAAAGATATAACATTTTGCCTACTATCCTTTTCATGTCAATATCTTCTATACCTCTGTTCCCTTCAAAATTTGTTAATGTTATAACATTTTGTCATTGCCATAAGACTAATATACACCTTTATAAAATAGAAAACTAAATCTTCCTACTAAAGGCCAGTTTTGAGTTTCTGCTGATTTTCTGTCACCCTTCAGACTTTTATTTCTATGATCCTTTATATCTATAGTATGCAAGATAGAGATCATTCTATTTTTTTGTTTTTGTTTTGTTTTGGGTTTTGGGCTGCACAGCACAGTGTTCAGGGTTACTACTGGTTCTGCTGTCAGAAGTCACTCGTGCTGGATACAGGGGACTATATGGGAAGCTGGTAATAACCAGGGTTGGCCACAGCAAGGCAAGCACCCTACTTGCTATACTCTCTCTCCAGCCCTAGATCATTTGTTATCTATCTTTCTCTTAACTTTATTCAGCATGAGACTTTCCAGATCCATCCGTGTAGCAGCAAATTGGATGATTATATTTTTCCTTACAGCTGAGCAATACTCATGGGTGTGTGTATATATACAATGGTTTATTTATCTAGTTATCTGTTCTTGGTCAGTTGGGTTCTTTTCTGACTTTGGCTACTGTAAATAGTGCTGCATTTAACAGAGGCATACAATAACCTTTTTGAACAGACCTTTAGGGCCCGGGTGTAGATGCCAAGAAGTGGAATTTCTGAGCCGTATCTAAATTCAATTCCTAGGTTTTTGTATCCGTAAACTTACACTCTCTTAGATGTTGGATGAATGATTGAGAAATATTTTCTCTCCATACAGGGTATCTTCTTATTCTGTTTATCATTTATGTTGTGGTACAGAAACTTCTTAGTTTGATGCAGATTCCCATTTTTTATCTTTGCTTCCATTATCTGGTGAATAACATTAAATCATTAAAATGTTCATTTTGAGACTATTAATCCTCTTCTCCATGAACAATAGATATGCTTACATTTCCTAGTCTCCTTTTTTATTTTGAATGTTTCTTTATTAGTGATTTATACTATACTTCGTACAATTCTTTTACTTGTTTATTACAATCATACCTAGGTACTTGATTTCTTGGTACACAATTGTATTTTTTACCAGTTTCTCTATCTTATTCATTGTTTGAATGTAGAAAAGTCATGAATTTCTGTGCATTGATTTTGTAACCTACCACTTTACTGCAACGCTATTGTTTCTATAAGATTTTTGTAGAGTGTTTATGATTTTCTTAATATTATGCCATTTGCAAATAATGAAGGTTTGATTTCTTTTTCAATCTGGATGAACTTACTATCTCTTTCATACCTATCTCTATGGCAAAGACCTCAAATGATATACAAAATTGTGGTGAGAGAGACAAATTTGTCTTCTGCCTAATTTTCATTATAAGACTCTAATTTTTCACTGTTGAGTATGATGTTTGCTGTGAACTTGTGATAAATGGCGTTAACTATAATGAGGAAAACTCCTTCAACTCCATTTTATCGAGTTTTTATCATGAATGGGTGTTGTATCTTGTAAAATGCTTTTTCTGCATCAATTGATATTATGTTATGTATATTTATATATTATATAGTATATTACATTGATTCAGTTCCATATATTAAACAATCCTTGCATACCTTGACTCCTACTTGGTCATGAGGTATGATCTTAATGTATTGTTGGTTTTGGTTCTTTAATATTTTGTTAAGAATATTTGCATATATGTATGCCAGAAAGATATGTCTGTTGTTTTCTTTTTATGTGTGATATTTTTGTCTCTACCCCCAAATGAGCCATGATTGGTACATTCCCGCCCTTCTCCATCCCATCCAATTTACAGATACCTAATGGGGACCAGGAGTAACTCTTATGCCACACTCTATTTTATTTACATTACAGTTAGGATACAGAGTTTCATCTTCATTCTAAATACAACTATACGGTTGTATTTACATGAAGGATTAAAGGGAGATTCTGTTACTCTTTAAACCTATAATAGAGCTCTTTCTACTCAGTGGTTGAGTACATGACTTCTATGTATATGGTCTGAAGTTTGTGCTCTGGCACTGAAAAAAAATTAGAAATGAGTTTGTACCAAAGCAAGAAGCTATGTTGAGTGAGAAATAGATGGAGAGATAGGGAAAGGAGATAGATATAATACGAATAATTAGTTAAGAAATTGTGTAACTAAGGGTCAACTAGAGTTTACAACATAAAAAAACAGGGAGAAATCAACAAGCTTAGTTCATTTGTTTAAAAAATAATAATGCTTTAATAGGCAAGTAGCAGTAGTCTTGAAAACTAGCAATGCATCTACCATAACTTATTGAAAACTTGGGACCGGAGTGATAGTACAACGGGTATGGTGTTTACCTTGCATACAGCTGACCAAGGTTCGATCCCTGGCATCCCATATGGTCCAAGCACCACCATGAATAATTCCTGAGCGAAGAGCCAGGAGTAACCACTGGCCACCGCTAGGAGTGACCCAAAAGCAAAAATAAAAAAAAAAAAAAAGAAAACTTGTCACCTTGTCACCTATCCTAATTCCCTTTGTTTCCACAAAATTCATTAATAACATACGTCTCACACTAGTATTATTATTGGCTTTATGTAAATTAGTTTGTGAAATCCGCTGACTAAAATTCCTGCAATAATATAAAATGCTTATATTATTGTTGTTGCTATTTTTTCTCTATAGTTTTTATTCTGTGCTGAGAAAATATGCTCAGTTGATACATACTTAACAAAATCTTATTTCAATATTAAGGTTTCTGAGAATCTAGACTCTAAATTTAGCTCCCTTGCTTATTTTATGTGGAATTCATTTGCTTATTTTAGAATTAAATTAAAATCCTTAAGTGACCATTTTTTGACATTTTAAAAGCAATAGTACATTATTTTCTACATGACATTGGATAAAAATATGTTATCTGAAATCCTTCAGTCAAAATTTTTATTTTTTACTTGTAAAAATCACTATATTAATAAAATAAATATAATTTGCTATTCAATTACTTATTCAATAAGCAAGTACTTCACTAATTTTGAAAATTTAAGAAATTATCCACCAGAATCTTCCTAGGATTTTGTTGATTTGAAGTAGAATGAATTTCTTATGCTACTTATGTTATTATAGCCTTGGAAAATATTTCTTACCATACATCATTTTTATAAATGAATTAGGATGAAAAGTTTATCTATGTGCGCTGTCACAGAATGAAACATCTGTATGCTTTTGCACAACAGGTGTCCAATAAATGTTTTGGGTGAATGTCAGTGGTGACTCTTAATGACTTCGTAATGAAGTAATTATTCACGTGTCATGTTCAAATTGTTTCTTAAAAATCACATAGTGAAGTTTTCAGCTGACATGAACTATTACATAAACTTTACTAAAATTGAGTACATTTTATTTTCAAATGCTGTTTAGCTGAATAAAAGGTTTCAATGATGAAATATTCAGAATGCTATAATAGCAAAATATGAAAAGACTTAAAATATGTAACTCAAGAAAAAGTAAAGGCATATCAAAAAGTGTTCAAGTAAAAGATGACAATGAAATGAATGATTAGTTTTCAAACTAGTGGCATCTGCTCTGTGAATAATCCAAGGAATGCTTTTCAATTTCCATGCATCAATTCCTTTATTCAAAAGGGGGGGATTTCTCAAAGAGACATATGGTACTAAACAAAATGTAGGTTACTGTGAAATTGGAATTGTAAAATTCATCTCTTTTTTATACATTGCTTACTTAAGAGAATGATTTGAAGCATATAAAATAGATGCATCCTTTAAAGTCATTCCTGAATTCCCTTGGTATAAATTATCCTTTGTTTGTTTTGTAATACCCAAAAGATATCAAGTCTCCTTATTTGAGAAAGAACAAAAAAATTCAATTTTCATTAATGTCACTTTTATTCTTAAGAAACTTTCTATTAATGTTAAATATTTTATATCTTAATATTAAAATAATCCTAATATACAAAATAAATATAAATTAATTCAGCTACATACATTGATGTATTAATATGCTTTACTATAAGAAACGTGATTAATGTGACGTATTCTAAAAATGTTAATGATACCCGAAGACTTTGAAATGCTGAAATATTAACAATGCTTACATATAATTAAGGGTATTACACACTTGGCTTAAATTCTAGTAAATCGTAAGAGCTATACTTGTTCATTTAAAGACAAATATTCAGTAAATTAATATATAAAATGAATGAAGTAGAATTTAAGTCTGTTATTGTTAATGTCACAGAATGATAAATTTGGTTATCATCATATACAGTTACAATTTTTCTTGAGGTGAAAACTTTTAATGTCTACTCTTAGAAATTTTCTAATAATCAATATGTTATCATTGATCACAGTGACAGTCATGTACATTATATTGCCACTATGAGGTTATTTGATGACAATGTTTTTAAGGAAGGTAATTTCATATGATTGATTGACAAATAAAATAAATATTTGAACGTTAAATGAATTTTTATTTTCCTTTAGTTAACACTTATCTTTTAGCTCTTATTTCATTACAAATTGGAATATATCTGTAAGGGGAGTTTACAGAATGCATCATTAAATGCACAACATTTTGCTTTAGAACCTTTTAATATTCCTAAATACTTTTAGTAATGATTAAATACATTCCATCCTGAGTTCACGAACATTCATGAAAATAGTTTGTTATACAATTCTTGATGTATTATTAGCACTATGCCCAATATGAAAACTATCATATGTCCACTACTTTGGGGAAAAAGTCCATTTATCGATAAGTAGGCCATGGTCATTTAAAACTTACTTATGCAGGGCTGGAGTGATAATGCACATAAGGCATTTGCCTTGCATGCTGCCAACCCGGGTTCGATCCCTGGCATCCCATATTGTCCTCCAAGCACTGCCAGGAGTGATTCTGAGTGCAGAGCCAGGAGTCAACCCTGAACAATGCCAGGTGTGACCCCCCAAAATAAACTAAACTTAATTATGCTACTTTTTTTTTTTTGCTTTTTGGGTCACACCCGGCAATGCTCAGGGGTTACTCCTGGCTCTGCACTCAGGAATTACTCCTGGCGGTGCTTGGGGGACCCTATGGGATGCCGGGATTGAACCCTGGCCGGCATGAGCCGGCCGCGTGCAAGGCAAACGCCCTAACCGCTGGGCTATCGCTCCGGCCCTATTATGCTACTTTATTCTTACACAACACCATCATTAGAACCTTCTTTTTGCTATTGAAAGAAATGAAAAGAAAGAAATGAAAAGATTTTCAGTTGGGCTACATAAGATGAAATGGAAAGCATCAGCACCACTGATTTTTCACCAGTTTCTCAAGTCAGCACAAAATGAGGATGAAGAAAGCCACTACCAACTCCCTTCCTGGGGAACCACTGGACAACGTTTGATAAATATAAGCTGTGTAGTTACAAACCATGGCTGCTCTCTTTAGGTGCCAGTGATTTTATTTGGTTTGGTAGGTTCTTTTTCTTTGGGAATATGTAAGGGATTTCCTAGAAAAGTGAATAGAATTGGTTCTTCATTTTATGTACATTGAGTTTATGAAAGAATTCCAAGGAAATGCTAACTTAGCAAATGTGTCTATTATGCCATTATAAAAAGTTCACAGAATGTGGAGCGATAGTCCAGCAGGTAGGGTGTTTGCCTTGCATGCAGCCAACCCACGTTCAATCTCAGGCATCCCATTGGGTCTCAAGAGCACCGCCAGGTAGGAGTAACCCCTGAGCATCGTCAGGCACGACCCAAAAAAGAAAAAATAAAGAGGTCACAAAAAATTTAAATTTAACTTAAAATTTCTGTCTAAATGGCTTGCTTTGTTGTTATTACTATACTGCTATATTTATTATTATTGTTGTTGTTGTTGTTGTTATTTTTACTATCATTTTGCCATTATGTCTATTACTATTACTTGAATCCCCAATGTGCGTATGGGCAACTCCTGGCTTCTTACTTAGGGAACTTACGTGGTGGTGCTCATGGACCAACAGGATCAAGTTCAGGGTTCTGACCTGAAAAACACGTGCTCCTGTGTGTTCAACTATCTCCCTACCCCAGAAGATATTTATGATTCTCATTGATAGAGCTGTACTCTGAAACAAATAAACAAATAATCTTGGAACATAACATAATCCATCTACTTATTTGTAATTCACTAAAGCAGATTGTGTTCCTCTATTTTGATATCAATATATTATATGTGACTAGGAGAAAGGGCAAACTTGAAATTAAAGTATTTAATCTTCACTTTCTTTTTCAGATGAGTTTAAATTCTTTATGAAGAGGCTACCCATAAATTATTTTCTGAACACATCTACCATAATGCATTTGTGGACAATGGATTCTAATTTTCAGCGCCGCTATGATCAACTGGAGAACAGTATGAAACAACTTTTCCTAAAGGCACAGAAAATTGTGCACAAGCTCTTTAGCCTTAGCAAGAGGTGTCATAAACAACCTCTCATCAGCCTGCCAAGACAAAGGTAAGGCATTTATGATGATGGAGAAAACTGACATTTCTGTGAGAGTAAATTCAATTTATCTTAAAATGCAGTGTGGTAATATATATATATATAGTTGTGTTATTTATATAATTTGAATATTTTTAAAGTAGTATAGGTTTTTGAGTCTTTAAAGAGTAAATTGAAGTCAATTGCCTGTGTGATGACACAAGGGAAGTGCATAAACTAACACATTTTTTAAAATTAAAAATACAAATAAATTATAGGACAGTCAATAATACTCATGTTACAGTGAACAGGAAAACATAAAATTTAACAGTCATATTGCAAGGCAAAATTTCTGAATAAGTAATATTTTAAAAAACTAATATTTATTTTCTTTCACCAATCTTGGTGATACCATAAAGTTTATCCAATGTAAATGAAAAACTTTCTGTGAAAAGTGTGCACAACTTACATGAATCATGACCTATTAATGCTACACTTGAGCAGATATAATTTTAGGAAACAGCTTTCAGATTTATTGTTTTAATATGTATTTACTTATCTGTATGATTTTATAAAAACATTGCACATGTTTATTAAAATTTTGGTTAAAATACATAAGAACAAAATACGAGATAAATATTTTGACAAATATCAGAAGTACATGTTTATATATATTGTTTTAAAATGTTTGGATTTTTTTTTTTTTTTTTGCTTTTTGGATCACACCCAGCGATGCTCAGGGGTTTCTCCTGTCTCTGCACTCAGGAATTACTCCTGACGGTGCTCAGGGGACCACATGGGATGGCGGGGGATCAAACCTGGGCCAGCATGAGCCGGCCGCGTGCAAGGCAAATGTCCTACCTGCTGGGCTATCGCTCCGGTCCTAAAATGTTTGGTTTTTACTTAATGTTTTAACTGTAGGGTACTCAATAATTGTAGCATTTTCAAGTAAAATATAAAGCCAATGCACATAAAACTTCTATTTGAATACAAATAGGTTCTTTTTACAATTAATTAATTTTAATACTATCACATGAGCACAACTAATCCTATAATCTATTTTGAGTTTTATAATTTTTTCCAAATGAAACCCAGTACATGTTAGTAGGCCTGTGTGCTTTCCAAAACAGCCCTAGATTATTCTTCTACAATGATGTACCTTTTCTATTTAAACAGTCATAGGTTTATATTTTGAACATGTGTCATAATTTATTCTAAGATGTAGAATGTTGTGTCTAGTTTCTTCCACAGTGCTGTCAAAGTTCTTACAAACTTACTAATATTGTATCAGGAACTATGTTATGGGTCCATCAGTATTTGTTAGCCATGAATTATTTGATGGACAATTGGTGGTTCCCACTTCTGAACTTGATGGATAATGTTACTGGTTTGTTTTTATCTGACATAGTTTAAATTTTTCCAGGTATATGCTAAAGAGTAGAATTGGTGAGTCATAAAACATAAATAATTGAAGATGCTGCCAACTATTTCCCAAAGTGTCGGGACTGTTTAATAGTTCTTGCTCCGTGAGAGACATAGTCAGCTACACCAAATTCTTACCAACACAGGTCTTCCCTGGTTTCAGTCTTCCTGGTTTATATTAAGTGATGACTTCTCATGACCTTTAATTAGCAGAAAACCAAATTTTATATTTGGATTCCAGTTCCATACCAGTTCTTTTCCTTCACTAACAGATTTTAAACTTCAGTCTATTTTCGTCTTCACCCTCTGAGTCTGGTTCATGTTTGAAACTGTTGTTCTTTTCTAAAACGTTTTTGTTTTGCTTTTGTTTGTTTTATTTTGTTTTGCTTTGCTTTGCTTTGCTTTGCTTTGCTTTGCTTTGTTTTGCTTTGCTTTGTTTTGTTTTGTTTTGTTTTGTTTTGTTTTGTTTTGTTTTGTTTTGTTTTTTTGTTTTGTTTTGTTTTGTTTTGTTTTGTTTTGTTTTGTTTTGTTTTGTTTTGTTTTGTTTTGTGGAAGCAGTGGTTTGGGGTCCACCCAGTGGTGCTTAACATTTACTGCTGGATCTGTGTTCTGGGATCAGGCCTAGCAGTGCTGAGAGGATCATAAGTAATGCTGGTACAGAATCCAGGTCAACTGTGTAAAAGTCAAACTCCCTACCCACATACTATCTATCCACACCAAGTATCTTTTAATCTTTTTGAAGGGGCTGGTGGGTAAGGCATACCAGGAGGAGTTCTGCTCTTTCTCCTGGCTGTGTACTCAGGTATCACTCCTGATAGTGTTCAGGGTACCACTGAACTGGTACCCTGTACACTATGGGCTGCCAGAAATTGAACCCAAGTCTGATCTCTGTGGGGGGGGAGCCTCTGGGGTCCCCAACAATATCAGAAAGCAAGTTCCCTTCTACCTCCAAAGCTGGCAGGGAATGGATGAAAATTTAGGAATCTGGCACAGTTTTAAAAGGCTTTACTCTCATAGGTTCTGATATACAATCCAAGAATAGGAAAAACTACGGACTCTGGGTTCCCAGCTACACCCCAGCCACATGTAGGCCAAGATGGCTGCCAGCACGTGTTGAAACCCAACAGAGAATAGAGAGGATGGAGAGAGAAAAATGGTAAGGGAAGCCAAAATGGCAAAAAGACCCCTTATTTTTATCCTAGCTTCTTTTATAGACTGAAACCTGCCAAAATCTTCCAGCCCAGCCCATCATGGGTTGGGCTATCTAGAGATGTAGCCAGGTAAATGACCCTTTTTGAAATGTAGATCTTTAGGTGCTCCTTTGGCTCAAGCTTCACAAAAGCCAGAGCTGATTTCCAGAGGCAAAATCTCCCTAGCAGATTATGATACCAATATCCAAGGTCAAGTGAAACATACATCAGGAGGTCCTGTCAAAGGTGGAAATTATCACAAACGTGTAGGTTTCAGAGGCTAGGTAAGACAGAAAATGGAACAGTGTGCTAACAATTGTGAGGGTACTAATGCCAACCTAGAACTGAGCATTAAATAGAGGCAAAAGGATACACATGACAACCCTTTAATGTATGTTCTGTAATCCATAGTCTGGAGAGGAAGGAAAAGAGAAAGATAGAGAAATGGAAAGAAATAAAGAACCTGCCATGGAGGAGGGCTGGGGGGAGGGGGGAGGGAACCGGGGACGTTGGTGGTGGGAGATGGGCACTGGTGGCGGGATGGGTGCTGCTACACTGTATGACCAAAACCCAAATATGAACTTTTTAATTGTATATCTTTGTAATTGTAAAAATAAAAAAAAAAAAAAAAAAATCTCCCTAGCAGAGAGGGAGGGGGATGCATCTCTGAACCAGAAAGCAGTTCAGAATGTATTTGTAGGATATGGCATTAATATTTTGTACTCTAAATATATAGCTAGCAGGTCCCAGAATCTGGATCCCACTGAGGTCCAAAATCCATCAGAATAATTCACTTTGGCATTGCCTTTAAGGTCAGAGACACGTTAGTTTGTCTGGAGGAGCATTGGCATGTCTCTGAATTAGGAGAATTGATAACATTATGGTTTCATCCAGTGTGGCCAAGTACTCTTGGGATATCAACATGTATGTCCGATGCAGGGGACCCGTGGGATCAGAATACTGATATGGGGCAAGTGAGGTTCATTATAAAAATATTTATGCTAAGTGGCCAGAGCAATAGTCCAGCAGGTAGGGCATTTGCCTTGCACGCAGCAGACCCGGATTCGATCACCAGCATCTCGTATGGTCCCCAAGCACCACCAGGAGTAGATCCTGAGTTCAGAGCCAGGAGTAACCCCTGAGCATAATGGGGTGTGACCCAAAAAAGCAAAATAAAATGTATATTTATGCAGTATAAAATTATGAAATTAGTTTAATTCTGCCCAAACTCCCATTGTGTCTGCTCTGGAGATTCCCCCAAAGACAGGGACCAGCTCTCCACATAAGCTAAGTATAGCTGGCGACTGAAGTTCAGTAGGGTGTGTCACCCAATAGATCTCTCTGACCTTTTCATTTTTTGGAAAGTGTTCTCTATTATTTCTCTTTGTCCTTTTGTTGTCTTTGCATTTCACATCTTTTTTTTCTGTAAAGAGAAAAGTTAGGTCAACTGATTTGAGCACTTTTAGCTTTTTAAAATTTTTTGGCCTTTTGTGTCATACTGGGTGATGTTCAAGGGTTACTCCTGTCTCTGGACTCAGGAATCACTCCTGGCAGTGCTCAGGGAACCCCTACTGGATGCTGGGAATCAAACCCAGGTCAGCTGCACTTTCAGTTTCTTCAATGTAAGAATTCACAGTTATACATATACCTTTAAGCAGTGCTTCTTATTTTTTCTTTTTACGATTTTATGCACTTTATTGACTTTTTATTCTCTCCACCCAAATAGTATTTTATATATCTGCCTGCATACTTCTATCTAAGCAAACATCTCCTAAATTGAGTTGTGACTAGGGGAGTCAGAGTTAATTATAATAAACTTTATTTTAGTTGTGTGGGTTAAATACAGTTTTAAAATCACTGAACTATATGATTATATCATCATATTATATAGGGACTACAAGGAACTGGGTTGTCTTAGGAAGAAGCCTTTGGGTTCTGCACATAACATTATTTGATGGGTTCTTTAAAGTTTATTTATTTTTTAAGTCCACTGTATCACTGTATCACTGTCTTCCCATTGTTCATCGATTTGCTCGAATGGGCACTAGTAAAATATCCATAGCCCTGTCATAAACAAGTGTAACCCAAGGACATCTACTTGCTCCAGGGATAGGAGGAACCTGAAACCATTCTTCAGGTCATGGAACTGAGGTCCATAATTGTTACTAGTTTTTTGGCATAACAAGTACATAAAACACGGGTAGCTTGCCAGGCTTACTGTGTAGGTGGTATAGTCTCAGTAGAAGGCTCTCAACTTGATCATTTACTGATTAAACTTAAAGGGGGAAGATCAGGGTTTCTCTTGGATGGAGCTCTGAGGAACTATGGAGTCTGGATGTTGAGAATGACTGACTGCATGATGTGTGGGTTGCTCTGGCTTCTTGCTAGGCTTACTGGTATCAGTTAAAACCTGTCTAGAACTGTTTACTTTGTACAAATGAGAAAGAACTTGGGAAGAACCTTATGCTAAAATCAGCATCCTCTAAACATATCGCAAATTGCCGCGCACCAAGGGAGCAGTGGGTCTGGCGTGTATGGGTCTCTCTCTTCCGGGGCAACTGGCATGGAGGCAACTGGCATGCCCTTTCCTCCTTCAAGTCCAGATAAAGTTATATAAGCACATCAGCATTCATCGGAGACTTGAGCAAGTGGGCAGTTCGATCATGTGTAACCATGAGGTTTATTGCAATAGCACAAAAAATACCTAGGCAGTATCTGAGGACATGTATGACATGGCTAGAAAATAGAAACTGAATGAATGATCAGATAGAAGTGGGAAACATATATAATATTCACATTAACTTCTACTATAAAAGAAAGCTAGTCCTATTTGTCATCATAGCTCAAGAAGTAAGGCAGTATGGAATAATTCAAACTTTATATGCTGAGAATAAATAAAAAAGCAAAATACAGATATAATATGTGTAACTCAGCTCAAACTATAGAAATAAGTATTTGTTTTTCAAAAGTTCTAGTGTATATATATCACACATTGCTAGAGGCTTTGTTGACTTTCCTTTACAATTTAGCATAATTCCTCAGGTGGCTATTACTCACCACACATGCATACACAGAGAGACATGGTGGATGGTGTCTTATAGTATTTGGAGTTAGTTCCTATTTTCACTGCACTAGGAATGTGATATATTTTAGCCTTTATTTTACCCATTTTAATAAAATAATATAGCTTTTAACTCCTCGCACCTCTCCAAAAAATACAGAGCTTGTGTAGTGTCATCTGTTAATAAGATGAGAAAGCAAAAAGATACTGCCCTTTTATGGGGTGATTCATTTTACAATTTGAAAAAGGAAGTTGATAAATAATACCAGTGAATTAAGCCTCTTTCTGTTTTTCATCCAGAAAGTTTTTCTCCTTATTTTTCTGTTTCAAATTATGCCATCCTCACAAGTGGCTTTTATTCTCAATACTACAAAGCCTTTTTAATAAGCAAAATGAGATTTTGAGAACAGCTTCCTCACCATTTATATAGTTTATCAAAACTCAATATATAGTTAGGGCAAGAAGGTTTCTCTTCATATTGAAAGTGTAATTCTTCCTTTTGATAGACTATAACATTCCAATTGATCTCACCCAGTCTAAAGGATCCTCTATTCCTTCTATAAACTCATGTGATATCAAACACTTTTCTCTTTATGGCTTAACTAAATTCTGAGACTTGTTATAGTCAGGATTCCATGAATGTTTTCTATCCTAAAATGTTGAAGACAATTCAAAACTTTGTATTTACTAAAATATAAATATTATAGTGGTTTATGAAAGCTACTTGTCTCTAATTCTTTAAAATTATTGTAAGTAAACTAAAACATGGACTGCAAAGGGCCATTAAATATATGTAGTACCCTGTGGTTAACAACTTATAAATGATTTTTTTTTTAATTTTTTTATTTTTACAATTAAAAAGTTCATATTTGGGTTTTGGTCATACAGTGTTCCAGCACCCATCCCGCCACCAGTGCCCATCTCCCACCACCAACGTCCCCGGTTCCCTCCCCCTCCCCAGCCCTCCTCCATGGCAGGTTCTTTATTTCTTTCCATTTCTCTCTCTTTCTCTTTTCCTTCCCCTCCAGACTATGGATTACAGAACATACAGAAAATGGAACAGTATAAATGATTTTTTTTGGGGAAAAAATATTTGAGATTGCATATACTTGCATGCTGTCCATATAACAATCTTCACTGAGGCTAATTCTAAAAGTACCAGTGAATATTTCTGATTATTGTGGAGCTATCTTGTTCAAACAACATTGGAATATTTTATAAATGCACATTATGTAGACACAGTATGCTACTCTTTTGATTTTCATCTTAAAATACTGCTGAATATTTTACTCACATTTATCCCAAGATATATGGCACTATAAAAACATATATTATACATGTGTTGCATATAAATATATTCATATGATTCTATAACAACAATAAGAATACCTAAAAGCCCCGTACAGCAAAATTATGTGAAGTGAATGTGGGTGTCTAATGTGCATGTTTGTTAGCACGCATCAATGACTCCAGCTAAGGGTGCCTGTGGGATGTGCCCTTGCAGGGCAGGCCTTAGGGCCTGGGCAGAGAGCAGCAGGCTTACCTCCTACCTTCGTTACCTCTGAATTGGAATCATGATTTGGGGGCCAAGGACAATTATGGAATGGATAAATACGTATGTTTGTTTAACTTTAATCTCTATCTTTTGAACTTTGGTCACGTATTTGTGCCCAGAAATAAGTTATCAGAGCCAACTCCTGTTTATATCCTAGACTATGCTAAAAATTGGGTTCTTTCTATGGTCCTTTGCTGGAATAACTAGCCAGCTTCTTACTCTGTCAACATTATGTAGTGGACAAGAAAATGAGTAAGCTTAAAAAAAAGCCAAAAAGCGTGTTTTTAAAGTGTTACTGAGAACATTTTTAAACCCATATGCTTTTTTTTGGGGTGGAGGAATCTTCACCTATTTTTTTTTATTTCCTTGTACTTGCAGACTAGAAAGAAAACATCAGTACCATAGTTTAGATGCACCGCCTTGATCTTTGTCAATAGTTGACCCAGTTTTACTTCTAGCGCCATCAATGCATATGTTAGTAAGACAGAAAAGGCTATAGTATTTCCACAAAGATGTCTTGTGTACCTCCTAATAAGAGATGCTTTCCAGTGTCAACCTCAACTCTCATTGGGACCTAATCAACCTCAAGTACAAATTGTGGAAGTGTTCTAGAGTTTACTTCCTTCTTACATTACAGCTCCTCTTTGTTAATAGACAAACGTTTGCTTTAACTGAAAGATCCTCAAACTTTTACCACGCTCCCATCTGATAAGGGGTTAATATCCAAGATACATGAGGCACTACTGCATTGTGTATTTTACAAGAAAAAAATATCCAGCCCTGATAAAAATGAGGAGAAGAAATGATAAGAAACTTCCTCAAAGAAGAAATGAAAGTGGCCAAATGATGTATGAAAAAATGCTCTCCCTTATCAATAATCAGAGAGATGCAAACTAAAACAGCAATGTAATATCTCACACACAGAGACTGACACGCATTCAAAAGATCAAGAACAATCAGTGGAGGCAGGGATATGCAGAGAAAGGGACTCCCCTTTCTCATTCACTCTTGGTGGAAATGCCAAGTGGTCCAGGCTATTTGGAAAACAATATGGACATTCCTTCAAAAATGTGTCCCATTTGACCCAGAAATACCTCTCCTGGAAATATACCCTGGGGACACAAAAACACACAGCAGATGTACCATCTGCACTTCCATGTTCATTGCAGCAGTATTCACAATAGCCAGAATCTGGAAACAACCGGAGTGCCTTGTTGGAGAACTGCTGGACTCCCCATACAAAATCCAGGAGCAAGGTATTGGGATCCCCACCTGCCCCAGGGGATCAGCAGCTGGCAGACAGAGAAAGATGCAAGAATCCAACTCACCCTTGTTCTGATATACAATCCAGATGCCAGAAAACCCCAGACTTTAGGTTGCTGGCTGGGCCTCGGCCACATGTAGGTTTAGAATCCTAGGCCAAGATGGTCACCAACATGTATAAGGCCCAACCGGGAAGAGAAGGGAGAAGAGGAAAGAGGATGCAGAGAGTGAGGAGAAAGAAGAGTAGTGAAGGAGAAAATGTCAAAAGGCCAAAGGCTGGGAAGAAAGCAGGCTATAGCCTTTATAACTTTTCAGTCCAGACCAGCCAACATCAACGGAAAGCAGTTAGGGTCAACCCCCTCTGCCAACTTCTCCCAAATCCTCACCGAGTCCCACTGAAATGTTAATATTGCCCCAGCCAAAATCTTCCTTGGAAGTGTCCCTGCAATTCCTATGTAGATGGGGGGGAGGTCATGCATCTATAGCAATGAATATTCTAAAACCAGGTATATATTTCTTCAAGTCTTCAAAAGATTCTTGTCTTTACTTTATAGTTGTTTTGTATATTAGCCTTTAGACTTATTAGAGAGCCACACTTGCTTGCTTGAGGCAAACAGCATTTCTCTCTGGTCTAATTACTTAGAGATCCAATGCGGCCAGGTAGATATACTGATAAGATCTATCTAGTTCCATGATGATTGTGGTAGCATGAGAGAAAATATTTACATCAGCCAATATAGAATACATGGTAAGATATACTGCCACATATCAAACTGTTTTCTGTCACTTACCTACAAAGTGGCCTGCAGGGAAGTAACTCCAGGCAAGATGCAAAGACTCTGGGTATCAATTACTGCAACAGTGCCTGATAACAGAAGACTGGATAAAGAAACTATGGTACATCTATACAATATAATACTATGCAGCTGTTAGGAAAAACAAAGTTATGATATTTGCTATAAATGGACAGGCATGAGATGATCATGCTGAGCAAAATTAGTCAGAAGGAAAAGGACAGACATAGAATTACTGCATTTATCAGTGGAATATAAAAAATATTAGGACACTAATATCCAAGGGTAGGGAAACATGGTCCAGGAGGAGGTGTCAAGGTTTGGAATCTACCACAAGTGTGTGTGGGCGCAGAGGTTAGGCAAGATAGAGAAGGAAAATGTCTGCCAATAATAATCGAAAATAATAATGCTAAACTAGAACTGAGTATTTAAAGGGATATGTGCAAAAGAAGATAGAAGACAGAGAGAGAGAGAGAGAGAGAGAGAGAAGAAAAGTGCCTGTCACAGACGCAGGGAGGGTGTAGTAGTGGAGGGTAACAAGGTCTTTTGGTGGTGGGAAATGTACATCAGTGGAGGGATGGGTGCTGCAACATTGCATACTGAAATGCAATCATGAACGGCTTTGCAACATTGTCTATCCCATGGTGATATAATAAAAACAATCCTCAAAATTCTATGGACCAAAGGAGTTAAAAAGAAAGTTGAAACAATGAAGTGGAAGTCATGCATAAAATAAAATTTCTGAGTGTTTCCTCAGCGGAAGGGAACTATATGTTTTTGTTGCTTTATTTTGTTTTGTTTTATTTAGGTGTCATTCTTGATTGTGCTGAGGGCTTAGTCATTGCTATATGCTCAAGAAATCACTCCTGTAGGGCTCTGTGAGTCATGTGTAATGCTGGGGATGGAACTCAGATTGGCAGTTTGCAAAGCAAGCATCCTGCTCATTGTACATTGCTCTGGTCCTAATATATCCCTGCTAACTCCTCTTCTACCCCTGGCTAAAATGTATAAAAGATGGTTGAATGATCATGGGTAGAGTTTATTAAGAATATCAAATGCTTGAGGCTAGAGAGATAGTACAGAGATTGCATGCTCCTTGCCTGCAACCAAAGAAAGTTCAGTACCTGGGATAGCAACTGAGTTCCTATTTCCAACCCAAGTGACTTTTTTTTTTTTTTTTTTTTTTTTTTTATTATACCACAGTGAAACATACAATTACAAAGGTGTTCATAATTGGTTCTTGGTAATACAGTATACCAGCCCCCATCCCTCTACCAGTGCCCCATTTCCACCACCAATGTACCCCACCCCCTCCTGCCCACCCCCCATGCTGCCTTAATAGCAGGTACCCCAGTTTCCTCTCTTTCTCTCTCTGTCTCTCTCTCTGTCTCTGCATCTCTCTCCCTCTTATTTTACACATTGTGGCTAGCCCTGCAGGTATTTAGAGTTTATCACTTAAGTCTCTTTGTGTATATTCAATGGTGAGTTTTAATCTGCCATTACCATTTCCCACATTTAGTAAAACACTGGTATCTATTTATGTCGTATTAATGAATGCAGTCATTCTATATCTGTCCTTTTCCTTCTGACTAATTTCACTCAGCATGATAGTCTCCATGTCCCTCCATTTGCAGGTAAATTTCATAATGTCATCTTTTCTGACAGCCGCATAGTATTCCATAGTGTAGATGAACCACAGTTTCTTTAGCCAGTCCTCTGTTCTCGGGCAATTATGTTGTTTCCAGATTCTAGCTATAGTGAATAGCGCAGAGATGAATAAAGAAGTACAGATAGTGTTTCTGCTATGTGTTTTTCGGTCTCGGGTATATTCCCAGGAGTGCTATTGCTGGATCAAATGGGAGCTCAATATCTAGTTTTCGGAGGAATGCCCATATTGTTTTCCAAAGGGCTGGACCAGTCGGCACTCCCACCAACAGTGGATCAGAGTCCCTTTTTCCCCACATCCACGCCAGCACTGGTTGTTCTTACTGTTTTGGATGTGTGCCAGTCTCTGTGGTGACTTTTAATTTCAAAGCCAAGAGTAAGCTCTGAGTACAGTTAGGTGTGGCCCGTGGCCCAAGCACTCCCCCAAATACATAAATAAAATATAGAGTTCCATCTTTTGGAAGCTACGGTGTCATTTCTGGGTTGATTACCCTGGTACTGCTAAGGAAGTGACAATTTATATATTTTTTTCTAAGCCGATATTATTTTTCTTATGCTACTGCAGCCAAACCCATTCTAGCTAATAAAAGGAACCTTCCTGAATGGCCTCCAAATCCTTTAATATTGCAGAATCCATGATTTAATTAAACTGGCATTTCTATATTCATACAGAAACTTGGGCTGAGAGATGTTTATATGAAACTGTAGGGGAAAGTCAGGATATTAGTTTTACTTATATTTATATGTTTCAAAAGAATTTTTATTATTTTTGTGTTTCATCTCCTCCTGGGTGACTCATGGACACATGCTAAGTAACAAAGGGGCAATAAATTTGAATTCTTGCTATTTAAATTTCTTTAGTGATTACTGAGGAATGTAGAAGATAGTACAATTATGAAGTACTCACCCTATGGAAGATGCTTAAATAATTGCATTGAACATCTCCAAAATTGAAAACAACATGTATTACATATGCCATTTGTAATACATTAGGGATTTTGTGCAAAATGTGTTCTTTGGTATTTCTGTCAAAATATAATTTCCCACAAGCATAGTGGCATAAATCCTATAAGAAAAAAATACACAATTGCTTGTATAGAAAAACTAATGGTAACTAGTTAGCTGTATAGAATAATGAGTGTAACTGGAGCTGATTCAAAGAACACAGAAAATAAATATTTAAAGACAGAAGAAAACAGGAAAAATAATGTGGGTTTTCCTTTTTTTTTTGGTAGTATTAAACGCTTCTATTGCTATTACTACTACTACCATAACTAAATAACATTAAGTAGCAAATGTGTCATAAAATGGTAGTAGTGGAGGGTTCCTGGCATCCTTTTTGATAGTGGAGGTCAGACATTAAGATTTAACACTGTTATAAACTGTGACAGAGCATTGTCATAATTTTTATAGCTTGCAAAAAAGGTCAAAGTAACCAAATATTATATTCTTCAGCTACTGACCCCAGCTATACTTACCTTTTTACCATTACCTTTTGATTAGACCTACGGCTCAGGAATTTGTTGATTTTTTTTTATTTATTAAGTCATACATGTTAACAGTATAGAATTCATTGTCAACGAATTCAAATTTTGATATTAAATTTATACATGCTCATCAATGCATGTGTTAGCAAATTAGACCTTAGCATGATGCATGCAAATAAAAAATAAAGCATCTTAAAAATGTACATCATAGGATTTTATAGTGTGTGCTTAACTTTTAATTGTATTAGATATTTTTGGTCTGGTTGATTCAGGAATATGAAGAGCCTCAAACTGTTCCTTCAGGGTCTTAACAAGGAAGTCTGACCATCTTGTAGGTGGGCGGCCACGTGATCTTTTGACATCCCGTGGGATCCAGTCGGTAACGGCTCTAGTCCAGCGGTTGTCTCCAAATCGCATTACATGTCCAGCCCATCTGATTTTCGATGCCATTGGGCTACATTGGCACGTGATAGGGTCCAATGGAAATGTTACTGGCGCCCGCTCGAGCAAATCGATGAATAACGGGATTCAAGTGATCAAGTGATCAAGTGATTTTTGGTCTGCAAAAGAGTTCTCAATACATTTTGTTAAAACTATTTGAATCCAAAGGACCTTGTCACTTTATGAAATTATAGAAGCATATTTATATATGCATTTTCAAAGACATGAGAATAGTCTATCAATTGTTTATAGGTCTTAAATTAAAAATATACATTGTTGTTTCAGTTTACCCTTATCTTTATTTATTCTCTCATAAGAAGTAAAATAAAGCCAATAGCCCCAAGTGGATTAATTTAGTAAAACCTATGTATATGCCACGTAGAAAGAGATTTAATGTTTTTTTTTGGGGGGGCATGGTTAAATAGGAAAATGATATTCCGCTACTCTGTCTGCATCCTTTAAAAAATTTAAAATACTCTTCTAGAGAGGGAATCAGGGGACATTAGTGGTGGGAAATGGACACCGGTGCTGGAACACTGTATGACTGAAACACAAACATGAACATCTTTGTAATTGTATATCTCATAGTAGTATAATAATTTTTCTAAAATATAAAATAGGCTTCAAATGAAGATTTTCACCCCCAACACCTTTCTGTTCTGGTAATATTAAGGACATAGAACAGCTCCAGGGCTCTTGTAATGCTTTTAAAGACCCACTTGAAAAATATATCTTATCAAGAAAATTGTGCAAATAAAATTCATTGTGTAAAATAAAATTCAATTACTAAGAATTGCCCTATTTGTAACAATTTTGGATGAGCAGCGCATAATTTAAACAGGCAGTTTAAGTTCTAAATTGAGACTTAACACAGGATCCTGTAATATATAGTGCAGGTATGGAATACTTGACTACAATATCTTTATTTCTTCTTTGTTTAAAAGTTGAAAATGATCGTTCATTGTCTTCCACTTAATACCAGCATCTGGTGGGAGCTTCATAACTATTGGCTCTTCTTTGTTGAAGTTTGGTGATTTGGAGTTGCAATAAGCAGTGCTAAGGACTTACTCCTTGCTCTGTGCTCTGGGATTATTCCTGATGGTGCTGGGGAACCATATGACGGCTGGTAATCTAGTCCGCCTCAGACAAGGCAACCACCTTAACTTTTGTACTGTCTCTCCAGTCCTTATTTTATAAATTGAGTACACATATTTTAGTTGATTAAGAAGCTGGCTGGAAAGTGTAATTATTGTAAATTGTTTTTGGAAATCTACAATGTCTATGAATTTCTAATATGCATACAATTAGAAAAATGCATATATATCTTCAAACCAGATCAAATTTTATTTTCTAAAAAAATGATCACTTGTAAAAACTTTTAATAATCTCTTAAAGTATACATTTAGAGAGCACTATTCCATTCTCTTAATTGAAAAATAGTATAAAATTGTATTCAGTTAAAACATAGTTATTCCCAATCAACCCTACAATGCTTAATAATTTACTATGTCTAATAATTTTGACCTAGGGCCAGAGAGTGAGTACAACAGGTCGGTGCTTGCCTGGCATGTCAATGAGACAGTTTAGCTATTGGGCAAGACACACCTTCCCCACCAGACACCACTGCTTGTCACCCCTCAGTGCAGAGTCAGGAATAAACTCTGAGAAAATCTAGTTTGGCATATAAACAAAGAACATTTTTTATGTTTAAATAAGTACCAAAATTTGAATAAATCTCACAAATACTATTTCCAATAAAAATATTTGTTCCACTTGAGTTGTTTGAATAGCAATTCTTTTTCTTTTGGGGTCACACCCAGTAATGCTCAGGAATTACTCCTGGCTCTGCACTCAGGAATTACTCCTGGCAGTGCTCGGGTACCATATGGGATGCCAGGGATGGAACCTGGGTCAGCGCGTGCAAGGCAAACGCCCTCCCCACTGTGCTATTGTTTAGACCCTGAATAGCATTTTATTAAATTTAATTTGCTGACATCATGTTAATGCTTTATACAATCTTTATACTTTACATAGTATAGTTTATAATCTTAATGAAAAAACAAAAATATATCCTTTCAGTTCTTATAATTGCATTACATGTATATATCATCACTGTCTCACTGTCTTCCCGTTCATAGTCGATTTGCTTGAGCGGGCACCAGTAACATCTCCATATGACCTGTCTCATGCAAGTAGAGCCCAAGGGCACCTGCTTGCTCCAGGAACATAAAGAGCCTCAAACCATTCGATCAGGTCATGGGAATGAGGTCTATAATTCTTACTGGTATCTGGCATATTAAATACGATACTGGGTAGCTTGCCAGGCTCTGCCGTGCG
Source organism: Cryptotis parvus (assembly GCA_021461705.1). NCBI lineage: Eukaryota > Metazoa > Chordata > Mammalia > Eulipotyphla > Soricidae > Cryptotis > Cryptotis parvus. The sequence goes on along the minus strand of JAJIBD010003389.1, from coordinate 121,990 downwards.
GGTAGCATACTCTTGTAGTCATCTCAAAATCCAGCATTTATTGATGAGCAGGCTGTGATAGGCTGGTCTACTGGGTGGAGTTCTGACGAGGGGGAAGTCAAGATGTGGAAAATGGAGGTCCTCATGTGTTGGAGGACAGGTTTAGCTATTCTGTATATATCATAATTAATAAAATATAAATATATGGCCTGCCCCTCGAGGTGTTGCAGGTGTGATGCGGTGCCCAACTGTGTTGGCAGATGGCAGGCAGGAGACAGGCTTTTCTACACCCAGGAATTTGCTCCATGGGCCTTTGATGGTTGATGGTCTGACGTACAAAAAAGACTGGGTGTCCTGGGATGAACCCAGAGCCACGGCAAAGCCTGCCGTGGTGTATTCAATATGCCAAAAACAGTAACAATAATTAATCTCATTCACAACGAATGGAGATATTACTGGCACCCGTTCAAGCAAATCGATGAACAATGGGAAGACAAGCAATACAAGTGATAATTATATGTGTATACATATGTGTACTCGGATGTTTACCCACTTATAGTTTAAGAAGTTAATATCTTATTTATTGATATTTATATGACTGAAATCCATCACTATTTTATCTGAGTTTTAAACTAATATGTTCTTTTCAGTGAGGAAATGCTGGAGGACAGAAAGATAGTACAGGAGATATGGTTCTTGTCTTGCATGAAGCCCACACAGTTTCAAACTACAATATGTAGTCCCCTTCTCACAGCACCACCATGAGTAATCTCTGAGCATAGAGCCAGGAGTAATCCCTGAGCACCTCTATTATGGTCCTCAAACCAATAATATCAATAAAAAATAAAAATGGCTTGTAATTCTACAAGGGCAAAACTATTACTAAATAAACACCAGCTAAGATTCCTTATACAATCATCATTGAAGCACATTATTTCAGACTGTCTCTACAAGTTATAAAGTAAGTGAATACTTGTATCACTTTTCTTCCCATTGGTCATTGATTTGCAAGAACAGGTGCCAGTAATGTCTCCATTCATCCCTGTTGCCTGCTGGTATAGCCCAATGGCATTAGCTCAATCTTAGCTGGTGTTTATTTAGTAATAGTTTTGCCCTTGTAGAATTACAATGCATTTTTATTTTTTATTGATATTATTGGTTTGAGGACCATAATAGAGGTGCTCAGGGATTACTCCTGGCTCTATGCTCAATCCAGGAACACGATAAGCCTCAAACCATATGTTCAGGTATGGGGAAGAGGTCTATTATTGTTACTGTTTTGGCAATCACATCAAATACAGCACACGTATCTTGCCAGGCTCTGCCGTGCAGTTAGCATACTGTCAGTAGTATGTAGGCTCTCAGTTGTTGCATTTACTTATGTACCATGCAGTTACTTCATGGCCACACACAGGGGAAGACCCAGTAGCAGCACAGTATCTGTGTCTCTGGTTCACAGTCAACAGCCTGGGAACTGTTCATGGCCTCCCAGGATGGGACAGAAGTGGGAGAAAGGGACCCCAGCTCCATCTCCACGGAAGCCCATTGACTTTAGCCTCTGAAACCCACATAACTGGGCTTGAAATCAGCTTCTCTAAAGGGTGGAGCTCTGACAAGCGAGGCTTGAGAATGGCCTCTCTCTTGGGTAGAGATCTGATAAGTAAGTGAATAAAGTTTAAAACTCAATTCTAAACAAAATCAAAATCCCTGTCTCACCATCAAGATGAACTTTAGACAACACAAAAGAACATTGATGTGACAGGGAACACAGGAGAAAATGAAGTTCCGTTTGTTGTAGGTATTCTATCAAACACAGCAGGAAGACTTCAGTAGGAAAAAAGTGGTCAAGCATAATGCAATAAGTTTTATTGAGTTGAAGTAAAATTATTTTATACAAGCAGGAAGTAGCATTTAGCATAAAAAGTCTAGAAAGGTATAAGAATATAAAAAAGCATAAACCCTTAGGGATAGATGCATATACATATACATATACATAGATATGCTGGGGATGAACAGAACATATACAAACATTTATACACATGTATATAATATGCTTAATATTATGTTAAGCAAATAAATTCTCAACTTTATATTAGGAACTGTCCATAATTATGTTGTCCCTATATATTTTTTGTTTTATAACCTAATCTTAGTTTCCACCAAAATGTTAAATTTTCCATTGCAACTAAAGTTATGAAGTATACATATACATTAAAGTGGAGTATATACATAGATGTGTTATAATATGCAGGAAACAGAATTGAGTACAAACCCCATTAATTCATAATGTGTTAGAATAATTCAAGTGAAACAATGAACACGTTAGGTAAAGAAGACACTTTGTGAAATATGCCAACATCCTTCAAATCGTATCTTGAGAGAAGGTAATGTTTTGGTCTGTGGCTTGCTAATGAGAAATGTCATGGTTTGCTAATTATTAGTTTACATATTTTAAGTACAAACCATGTGTCAGAGTCTTCCACCTGTTTTGTCACTTTACAAACTGACAAATTCATCTACTATAATGCTAAAGTATATTAGTACCATAGCTCTGAAATTGTAAGTGAGGTATCTGAAGCTCAGATCATTTAAGCAATATGTACAAGACTACCCAGTAAGTACTTGAAAGGTATGATGCAAACTCAGACAATCTGGCAATAAGGCTTACTCTACCACAAGTGAATTCCTCAGTACTGAAGGATTATAAAGAATATTGAGTCTAAGGAAAAGCATGAACCCATTCACTGAATTATCAAGAAGACAAGAAAGGTTACAGAATACTTAAGTATCTTTAAAATAAAAACATAAAAAAATAGATGCCTTTAGACAAAACTAATTTGGTTTTCTACAATAAAATCTTTAGGAACTCATTCAGTAACAGAAATCATAAATAAGAATATTAAGGTGTATATTTCAAGTGGAATGTTTGTGAATGCAATGAGATACATAAAATAGAATTTCAATAATAAGAAAATGGATGCCTATTTGATATGTAGTAAAAAAGGGGAGCATATTTGATATGCCAAATACTAGTAACAATTATAGACCTCATTCCCATGACCTGATGGAATGGTTTGAGGATCTTTATGTTCCTGGAGCAAGCAGATGCCCTTAGGCTACACTAGCATGTGACAGGATGTATGGAGATGTTATAGTGCCTGATCAAGCAAATCGATGATCAACAGGAAGACAGTGAAACAAGTGAAAAAAAAGGACAGAGAAATAACGCCATGAAACTATTGGTCCTTTACAGAGAATCATAAATAAATTTCAAAAGTGATCAACTAGTCGTAAAAATTCCTGGACACTGTTCCAGGGCACTGTCAGGATTGGGAAGGCGGGCGCCACCTTGCCAAAGCCTGGAAAGCAGCTTCCCTTCCCCAGGGCACAACCCCTTCAGGGCTGAGCTACACAGAGAACCTAACCTGAGATTTCAGAGACATGAGTTTGTTTTGGGGAAATCTCTAAGCCTTCTCTGGGTCAGGGCTGCGCCTTCCCCATGCACCATAATCCTCCTTGTACTTCTGGAAGCTCTGATACTCACACCCAGCTAAGTTCTAACAAGTTAAATATTCTGCCTGTTAAACATTCCAGATTTTATGGAGCACACAGTTGCATTCGCAGCCACATAACATCACCAAACACTAGAAAAATGATACCCCAGTAGTAGCATGTCAGATTGGACGGGCTATAACATAGAAGTAAACCAGTTTTGACTAGCAAAACATTAATACAGAAAGTCAAACTTGCAAAACAGCTTAGTTAGTGAACACTCAAACAAGGACTTAAGGTCTCCATAGTGAGGTATAACAATTTTCACTATATTTCATGGAGTATTTTTATCATTCCATTAGCTATTTAGTGGTGACAAGCAATATAAAATAAATTATTGTGGGTCTACTATAGGGACAGGCTTGAGGGTGGTTGTGAAATAGAGACAATGAAGGAGGAAAGTGACAGTGGCGGTGGATTTGGGGCTAGAATGTCCAATGCCTGCAGCCTATTATCATGAACAACGTTGTAACCCATGGTGTTTAAATAAGTGAGTGAAGGAAGGAAGAGGCAAAGGAGAGCTTTTACCCTCGCCCATGGTTAAACTCAATGAGAAAAAGCAAATACTTGTAAAGTTTTATAAGTGATATCAGGATGTATCCGCTGTGCAGTATGTTCTGATTTAGTCAATCCCTTGAAGCTGACCCACTTTAATTCTGCCTCTTGTGCCAAAGACTTTACCGTGTGGCCCATTTTTAAAGACAATTTATTTTGTGCATGGACACACACAAAAACAACTGTGCTCTTATTCCGTCATCTCACACACTCGACTCCAAGGTTGACAACTACATTTTTCTCTATTAGAAGCACTCTAATGCCATCTCTGGGTAAGGTCACTGAAGGCGGCACGGCCAGTGACTTCACCTAGATTGCAGTTTGGCTTTTTGAATTCCCACTTTCTCGTCCCTAAGGAGAAGCAGAGAACAGTGGAGGCTGTCAGGAAACCATGTAATGCATGAATCTAGAGTAGGACACAGCAATCTGCTCCATAGCCAGGTACCACATGCGACCCCCTAACTGATTCTTTTTCATGGGTGTAACAGAAGAAAAGACTAATTTGCTTTTCTTCCCTGTCAACATAATTAAATGTAAATTAGAAATAAAACATATAGTGCAACTGATATTGCTAGAGTCTGTTAGGATGATCAACAGTGTTTTGAGAGACAAAATAGAAATTCAAGAACTGTAAATATAGACAAGTGATTTTCTTTTCTTTTTTTTGTTTTTGCTTTTTTGGGTCACACCTGGTGATGCTCAGGTGTTACTCCTGCTCTGCACTCAGGAATTACTCCTGGCGGTGCTCAGGGGACCAAATGGAATGCCGGGGATCAAACCCGGAATGGCACAGGCTGGCTGCATGCAAGGCAAATGCCCTACCCGCTGGACTATTGCTCCGGCCCCAGTGATTTTCCAAATGAGTAAAACAATGGACTTCCCTGTTACAAAGTTTCAACTTACAATATATAAAGAAATTCTTCGGAAAAAATTATTCAATGGTTTTAAGTATTAATTATAAAATATAACTTTTTTATTGCTAGTCTAAATGTATTACTGCTTGAATCAAGTATATTAGTAAGTAGTGAGAAATAAGAAAATAATCAGTTCAAAAATTTAGACTTCTAAACTAAAAAGCACACCATTATTTATATTAGATTTTTTTTTTTTTGCTTTTTTGGGTCACACCCGGCAATGCTCAGGGGTTACTCCTGGCTCTGCACTCAGGAATCACTCCTGGCGGTGCTCGGGGGGCCATATGGGATGCCGGGGATCGAACCTGGGCCAGCATGGGCCGGCTGCATGCAAGGCAAACGCCCTACCCGCTGGGCTATCGCTCACTTCGGCAGCACATATACTATATATGTATATGCACATATACAGCACATATACTATATTAGATTTAGTACAGAGAAAAACTGTCTGCTCTGCTCTTGGTTTTATTATTTACTCTTCTGCTGGAAAATAAAAATTTAAAATGGAATTGGAAAAATAGAATTATTAATATTTAAAAGAAGATAAGGTTATTAAGTATATATGATATGCTTTTTACCTGAGCATGCCCAAATATCAGCTGGAAAAGCAAAATCAAACCGGGGCCAGAGAGAGAGAATAGCAGCTAGGGTCCTTGCCTTGACCCAAGTTCAATTCCCATCACTATATATGGTTCTGTGTTCCACCAGGAGGGGATCTCTGAGCACAGAGCCAGGTAACACCTGGACACAGGTGTGCCTAAACCCTCCCCCAAAATATACCAAAAAAAAAACAAAATCAAACTTAAACAATGTGCATGTCCATCCATTTATAGGCAAATTTTATGACTTCATTTTTCCTAACAGCTGCATAGTATTCCATTGTGTAGATGTACCAAAGCTTCTTTATCCAGTCATCGATTTTCGGGCACTCTGGTTGCTTCCAGATTCTGGCTATTGTGAATAATGCTGCTATGAACATAAAAGTAGGGATGGTGTTTCCGCTGGCGTATTTTTGGTTTCCCAGAGTAGATTCCCAGGAGTGGTATGGCTGGGTCCAATGGGAGTTCAATTTCTAGTCTTTGGAGGAAGGTCCATATTGTTTTCCAGAAAGGCTGTACCAGCCGGCATTCCCACCAACAATGGATGAATGTCCCCTTTTCCCCACATCCACGCCAGCACTTGTTGTTCTTGCTCTTTTGAATATGTGCCAGTCTCTGTGGTGTAAAGTGGTATCTCATTGTTGTTTTTGATTTGCATCTCTCTGATGATTAGTGATGATGAGCATTTTTTCATATGTTTTTTGGCCATTCAAATTTCTTCCCTTGCTGAAGTTTCTGTTCATTTCTTCTCCCCATTTTTGTTGAGCGAAATTAGCCAGAAGGAGAGAGACAGATACAGAATGACTGCATTTATTTGCATGGCATAAATATATATGTACATATTATGATACCAATATCCAAGGTCAAGTGAAACATATATCAGGAGGTCTTGTCAAAGGTGGAAATTATCACAAACATGTGGGAGTCAGAGTTTAGGTAAGACAGAAAATGGAACAGGGTGCTAATAATAGTCGAGGGTACTAATGCCAACCTAGAACTGAGCATTAAATAGAGGCAAAAGGATACACATGACAACCCTTTAATGTATGTTCTGTAATCCATAGTCTGGAAGGGAAGGAAAGGAGAAAGAGAGAGAAAGGGAAAGAAATAAAGAACCTGCCATGGAGCAGGGCTGGGGAAGGGGGAGGGAACTGGGGATGTTGGTGGTGGGAGATGGGCATTGGTGGAGGGACGGGTGCTGGAACACTGTATGACCACAACCCAAATATGAACTTTTTAATTGTATATCTTTTTATTTGTATATCTCACGGTGGTATAATAAAATACTTAAAAAAAAAACAAAGAGACAAAAAGGTGGAGACGAGACAGCGAGCACGGACATGAGTGTACAGCGGGCTCATAGGCACGAAGGCAGGAGCATGGAAACCAAGGCATAGGGAGAGCACGGGGCACAGTAAGTGCATGCACAGCATGTACAGTGTGTTTAAAGCACAATAAGCCCAGTCACAACAGCTTAGAGCATAGTGAACCGGGACAGAAGTGTTTGAAACATAGTGAATCCAGGGACATGAGTGCTTGGAGCAAAATGAACCCATGGGCATGAATTTTGGAACACTCGGTACGCATAACTATGTCAAAAGGGCTAATACCAACCTAGAACTGAACATTAAGTACAGGCAAAAAAAATGCACGTGATGGTTTCTAAGTGTATGTAGTGCAACCCACAATGTGTAAGAGAAGGAAAAGAGAGAGGGAGAGAGGAAAGAGATAAAGAACCCGCCATTTAGGCAGGCTATGGGAGGGGGAGGGAATTGGGGACATTGGTGGTGGGAAATGGGCACTGGTGGAGGGCAGAGTACTGGAACACTGTGTAACTGAAACCTCTAAACATGAGCGGCGTTGTAATCTCACGGTGGTATAATAAAATGTTTAATAAAAAAACACAGTGAAGTCATAAAAAAAAAACTTAAACAATGTGCTTCAACAAATAAGCACAAACACATTTGCAAAATAAATAGATAAAAATAGTTCACTAATAAATGAGTAAAAGCAAATAAAAATAAGACAATAATACTACATCATACATATGTTAAAATATATCATATGAATAAGGTAGACTATTTTAAACTAGTATACAAAGAAAAATTTTAATGGAGCAGTCTTACTTCTGAACAGATCTAAACCTCATAAAATATTGTTCCCAAATATTATTCTGAATGCTTGGTGTGACTCAGTTTAATGTAATATTTATCAAAATGTATCTCAAAAATAAATTAAATAAAAATAGCAAAGAATATTTTAAATGGGGGACAGCGTGATCATACAGGGTAGGGTGTTTACTTTGCACACGGCTGCTAGGGTTCGATCCCCAGCATCCTTTGTGGAACCCAAAGCACCACCAAGAGTAATTCCCAAGTGCAGAACCACGAATAATCCCTAAGCATCGCAGGGTGTGGCCCAAAAAAGAAAAAAATGAATATTTTAGATGGTAGTAATAGAAATAGATTCACATCAGAATACATTAAAACTGAATGTAAGGAAATATGGTACAAAATGTTCTAGAATGATTTTAGATAATATAGCTGAGGTCATTATTTTATCTTTTTAAATCTCAGTTTCTTAATCATTCAGGCCACACAATGACATGCGTATAGAACTATGTGCTAATCAGATTGATTGATTAATCAATACGGTCTATCTATATTATAGAGGTTATTTATATATGTACTATATATGTATATACTATAAGATATAAATGTATGTTTATACCATATGTAGTATATGCATATATTATTCATATATTCTATAACCATGTGTACATTTTGTGTATATTATATATTATGTGTATGTTAAAGATATTATGTGCATATATACACAGAATATGTTTATACTGTTATGTATATAAATACATACATCTAAAATCTCAGCATTTATTAGGTAATAAAATGCCTTTTTGCAGGCCCATGGATGGTTCAGAGGCTGAAACTTCCTGCCTTATAGCAATGTGACATGAAGCCACTGCATAGCCCAAGTATGCTTACAGTGGTTCCTGCATCCTGTCCTCTGGGACCAAAGAAGCTCAGTAGGGAGAGCAGTCTTGGGCACACAGCCAGGGGTTTGCAAGCACTGCAACGGAAGTGTGTCACCCTGCAGAGGCCTGTTGAGAAAATGACCTGTGCAGGACAGTCAGGACTAGGAGTCACGGTGCAAGCACACATAAAACCCAAACAGATGAGTAAACACCACCGCATCAACTGTTCAAACACCTCAGCCAGCTGTGCATAATCTCCACCCGTGCCACCCGTCATCACACAGGAAGGGTAGGAGAAGGAGGGGAAAGCTCTTCTCAGGACTGACTCCTGGTGCCGCACTGAGGGATCTCTTAGGACTTAGAGACCTTTATGGGGTTCCCAAAATTGTGAAAATCTAATTCCCTACTCACTGTACTATCTTTCTGGCACCAAGGAGAAAAACCAAAGTAAAATCATTTTCATAAGGTTGTTGCTGATAGCACGGTTGGGATGATAACACTAGTAATTAAGTAATCTAATGATCGCTACACATTGCTTCAAGAGTGTCAAGTATAAAGAACTATTTTGTGTAGGACTGAGGTAATTACGTAGACCTACCCAGGGCAGAGCATACACAAATAACAAGTTTATTTTTAAATTCATTTAGGTTAAGCCATTTTTATGCCAATTTGGACCCATACTCACCAGTGCTCAGAGCTTATCCCTTGCTCTGTGCTGAGGAATCATTCCTGGCACTGCTCCTATGATTCAGGATCTGAAACACAGTGAATTGTATGTAAATACCTTAACTACTGTTTTGTCTCTCCTGACCTTCAACAAGTATTTGAAGCATAATTTTTTAAAGTACAGTTCTTACCTGAATGGAAATGAAGAAATCCAGTGCTGTATACCCTTGCTACCAAAGAAAATTCAAAGGGCAATTTCTCTCTTGAGATATCAATATAATAAACAATACTTCTAATACTAAGTAAAATACAAACAAATCTGGAAGCAAAGTAGAATTTATGTATTTAAATGTCAAACATATAGGAAAGAATTGAAAGCAAATGTTGATTATACCTATAACCTTTTATTTTTCAATATTCTTAAAGTACATCAGTTAACCAAATGTATAATGTACATGCATATTGCCTACATATATTACATAAATGTGCATCATATGTACAGCTTTGATTTCTTTTAATGAAGTGGAGAGAAAATAAATCACGATCACGATCACGATCTTCCCGTTAATCATCTATTTGCTAGAGCGGGCACCAGTAATATCTCAATATGTCCTGTCACATGCTGTAGAGCCAAGGGCATCGGCTTGGGACAGGAACATAAAGAGCCTCAAACCATTATATTAGGTCATGAGAATGATCTAATATAATTGTTACTGGCATTTGGCATATCAAATACAACACGAGCAGCTTGCTAGGCTTGCCGTGCGGGAGGCATACTCTATAAACACCTCCAAATAAAGCCTTTATTGATGAACCTGCGGCCGCTTTGCCGCGCGAGCCAGGCTGTGATGGGCTGGTCTGCTGGGTGGAGTTCTGAAGAGAGGGAAGTCCAATGTGGAAAATGGCGGCGCCCATGGAGTGGGTGGGGGGTCGTCTGGCTTGTTGTGAGGTTCTGCCGGGGTGGTGGGCCAAGGCTGGAACCCACCATGCCTCCCGACTGCCTCATGAACGGCTGGGCACAGGGAGAGCAAGGAACCGCTCTGCCCCATGGCTGAGAGTCTCTGGACCAGCATACCTGGGCCGGATTGAGGAAGAAACTGCTCCAGGGTGGGTGTCGATGATCCGGGCTGTGATGAGCTGGTCGGCTGGGTGGAGTTCTGATGAGAGGGAAGTCCAATGTGGAAAATGGCGGCGCCCATGGAGTGGGTGGGGGTCGTCTGGCTTGTTGTGAGGTTCTGCCGGGGTGGTGGGCCAAGGCTGGAACCCACCATGCCTCCCGACTGCCTCATGAACGGCTGGGCACAGGGAGAGCAAGGAACCGCTCTGCCCCATGGCTGAGAGTCTCTGGACCAGCATACCTGGGCGGATTGAGGAAGAAACTGCTCCAGGGTGGGTGTCGATGATCCGGGCTGTGATGGGCTGGTCGGCTGGGTGGAGTTCTGATGAGAGGGAAGTCCAATGTGGAAAATGGCGGCGCCCATGGAGTGGGTGGGGGTCGCTCTGGCTTGTTGTGAGGTTCTGCCGGGGTGGTGGGCCAAGGCTGGAACCCACCATGCCTCCCGACTGCCTCATGAACGGCTGGGCACAGGGAGAGCAAGGAACCGCTCTGCCCCATGGCTGAGAGTCTCTGGACCAGCATACCTGGGCCGGATTGAGGAAGAAACTGCTCCAGGGTGGGTGTCGATGATCCGGGCTGTGATGAGCTGGTCGGCTGGGTGGAGTTCTGATGAGAGGGAAGTCCAATGTGGAAAATGGCGGCGCCCATGGAGTGGGTGGGGGTCGTCTGGCTTGTTGTGAGGTTCTGCCGGGTGGTGGGCCAAGGCTGGAACCCACCATGCCTCCCGACTGCCTCATGAACGGCTGGGCACAGGGAGAGCAAGGAACCGCTCTGCCCCATGGCTGAGAGTCTCTGGACCAGCATACCTGGGCCGGATTGAGGAAGAAACTGCTCCAGGGTGGGTGTCGATGATCCGGGCTGTGATGAGCTGGTCGGCTGGGTGGAGTTCTGATGAGAGGGAAGTCCAATGTGGAAAATGGCGGCGCCCATGGAGTGGGTGGGGGGTCGTCTGGCTTGTTGTGAGGTTCTGCCGGGGTGGTGGGCCAAGGCTGGAATCCACCATGCCTCCCGACTGCCTCATGAACGGCTGGGCACAGGGAGAGCAAGGAACCGCTCTGCCCCATGGCTGAGAGGTCTCTGGACCAGCATACCTGGGCCGGATTGAGGAAGAAACTGCTCCAGGGTGGGTGTCGATGATCCGGGCTGTGATGAGCTGGTCGGCTGGGTGGAGTTCTGATGAGAGGGAAGTCCAATGTGGAAAATGGCGGCGCCCATGGAGTGGGTGGGGGGGTCGTCTGGCTTGTTGTGAGGTTCTGCCGGGGTGGTGGGCCAAGGCTGGAACCCACCATGCCTCCCGACTGCCTCATGAACGGCTGGGCACAGGGAGAGCAAGGAACCGCTCTGCCCCATGGCTGAGAGAGAAAATAAATAATCAGCTAAATTTGAGAAGCTGATGCGTGCAATGAATTAAAGATAAACCAGAAAGGAAGGGAAAAAAATGCCACGGCATGACTGATTTTGAATGTGTGTGCTCATGTTTACGCATACTGGAATTTTAGATAGAATTGTCACCCTAAAAGTTTAAACAGTGAGGTATGGATAAGCCATATTTGTATCTGGGGAAGAGTTACAAGCAAATAAGAAACCTTAGGTGCAGCAAAGCCTGGAGTGCTTAACAGAGACTGAGAATTCCCTGTGGCTTGAATGCAGGAGATAATAGGATCAGAGGAAGGTGTAATGAGGGGTGTGGAGAACAGATTACAGAGAAAGGGAGTGAAATATCCGCTTGGTCAAGTATCAAAGATGACGTATGCGTGCAGGCAAGATTTCTAACCTTTAAAGGTTAGAAATGCTATTTTGATTTTCACAGATGATGGGAAACTCTGCACAGTCATTTGTTTCATAAAGCCAAATCAGCTTTAGTCTGAGAGAATACAAACATGTAAACTACTGGGAAGGATCCTTAGTTTTATGTTTCATGATCAAAAGGCAAGGTAGCTGACATAAGTGATAATCTGGAGAATGAGCCACCTCAGTAGTGCATTTGTCTTCAGTATATATGTTTCTCCTGGACCACAGTTGATGTGGGCACAATTCAATCAGAATATTCCAAACTATTAGGTAACTCCATAGCTGGAATCTGATGCTTAGCCAGGTCTTTGGTCTTGCATTAGAGTAGACTAACATTCAAGACAAAACATTAACTGCATTAGATGACACTAATTATTTTATGAGATCTTGGTATAAAAACTAATGACCTACATTTTGATGATTTTTTTTAAGTATTTTATTATACCACCATGAGATATACAAATAAAAAGATATACAATTAAAAAGTTCATGTTTGGGTTTTGGTCATACAGTGTTCCAGTACCTGTCCCTCCACCAGTGCCCATCTCCCACCACCAACGTCCCCGGTTCCCTCCCCTTCCAAAGCCCACCTCCATGGCAGGTTCTTTATTTCTTTCCCTTTCTCTCTCTTTCTCTTTCCTTCCCTTCCAGACTATGGATTACAGAACATACATTAAAAGGTTGTCATGTGTATCCTTTTTGCCTCTATTTAATGCTCAGTTGTAGGTTGGCATTAGTACCCTCGACAATTATTAGCACCCTGTTCCATTTTCTGTCTTACCTAACCTCTGACTCCCACATGTTTGTGATGATTTCCACCTTTGACAGGATCTCCTGATATATGTTTCACTTGACCTTGGATATTGGTATCATAATATGTACATATATATTTATGCCATGCAAATAAATGCAGTTATTTTGTATCTGTCTCTCTCCTTCTGGCTAATTTCACTCAACATAATCTTCTCCATGTCCATCCATTTATTGGCAACTTTTATAACTTCATTTTTCCTAACAGCTGCATAGTATTACATTGTGTAGATGTACCAAAGCTTCTTTATCCAGGCATCGATTTTCGGGCACTCTGGTTGCTTCCAGATTCTGGCTATTGTGAATAATGCTGCTATGAACATAAAAGTAGAGATGGTGTTTCTGCTGCGTATTTTTGGTTTCTCAGAGTAGATTCCAAGGAGTGGTATGGCTGGGTCAAATGGGAGTTCAATTTCTACTCTTTGGAGGAAAGTCCATATTGTTTTCCAGAAAGGCTGTACCAGCCGGCATTCCCACCAACAATGGATGAGTGTCCCCTTTTCCCCACATCCACGCCAGCACTTGTTGTTCTTGCTCTTTTGAATATGTGCCAGTCTCTGTGGTGTAAAGTGGTATCTCATTGTTGTTTTGATTTGCATCTCTCTGATGATTAGTGATGATGAGCATTTTTTCATATGTTTTTTTCGGCCATTCGAATTTCTTCCTTGCTGAAGTTTCTGTTCATTTCTTCTCCCCATTTTTTTGATGGGGTTGTTTGTTTTCTTCTTGTAAAGTTCTACCAGTGCCTGATATATCCTGGATATTAACTCCTTATCAGATGGGTATTGGGTGAATATTCTTTCCCATTCTGTGGACTGCTTTTGTATCTTAGTCACTATTTCTTTTTGTGGTGCAGATGCTTTTTAGTTTCATGTAGTCCCATATGTTTATCCTTTCTTCTAGTTGCTTTGTTAGTGATGTTTCACCTTTGAAGATGCCTTTAACTTCAATGTCGTAGAGGGTTTTTCCTATATTTTCTTCAATGTACTTTATGGATTCAAGTCTAATATTGAGATCTTTAATCCTTTTTTGATCTGATTTTTGTGCATGGTGTTAGACACAGGTCCAAATTCATTTTTTTACATATCGCTGCCCAGTTTTCCCAACACCACTTGTTGAAGAGGCTTTCCTTACTCCATTTTAGACTCATTTTGTATTTCATAAAAGTCACAGATTCATCAAGAAATGTTCTTGAACATTTGCTAAATTTAATGTCTCTTTGCTTTTTGAGACCGGTATCTCTTAGAGATTCATACAGATAATAATGGGTTAACACTCCTCTCCTTAAACTTTTTTGTTTATTTTTATGGACATGAACACTAGGAGACCAAATGACATCATTCTTGCATGAATTTGTAAAGTCATAAGTCCATTAATTAATCAATATCGCTTTGCAAAGTTATAAAACATCTCACATAAGTGAATAATGGGAAATTAACTATTTTCAAAGAACTTAACTTTTTTTAGGAAATGATCATTTTCAATTTTGTGGGCCAGTTGTTAGGGAAATAGTCATGAATTGTCACCTTGCTTTCTAATTAAAAGCCTGCAAAATAGTCACGAGAATGCCTCAGAACTGCTAATCAGAGAAATCCAGCCCACAATGAATAGTGATAATAAATATTGGTATTCACTGAGTGTTCACTGTGACCAGCTGCTGTTCATGCAACATCTCCACTGACTGCTTCAAACTCAGTCCAACACATCCATAGATATATGCATTGGCCAGGTGGAAACAGTCAAAGGAAGGCTGTTGCTTGATGAAACAACACCCTCAGTGAATCATGCTCTCAGTACCATTTCTGCAAATGCACTTTCATAAATGCAGTTTTACAATGACTGTTCCTACAGACTGAGAATCAGCTTGTTCTCTCAAGTCAAGTTGAGAGAATCTAGCCAACTTAGCTAGATGTTTTTGAATTCTAATTAGAAAACATGACCACTGTTCTTCAAAAAATTCTTATGTACAGATACTTAACAATATAATGTATTTGAATTATACAGTGTAACTATTTTTACATGTAAAGGATCTCAAACATTTAATTATATTCCACTTGATCACTTGAATCCCGTTATTCATCGATTTCCTTGAGTGGGCGCCAGTAACATTTCCATTGGACCTATCACGTGCCAATGTAGCCCAATGGCATATGTTTGATTCAGGAATATGAAGAGCCTCAAAATTTTCCTTCAGGGTCTTGACAAGGAAGTCAGACAATCTTGTAGGTGGGCGGCCACATGATCTTTTGACATCCCGTGGGATCCAGTCGGTAACGGCTCTAGTCCAGGGGTTATCTCCAAATCACTTTACATGTCCAGCCCATCTGATTTTCGATGCCTTGGCAAACGAGACAGCGTCCCTGATTCTGGAATAGCGACGGAGGTCAGAACTCCAGATTCCTTCTCTCACTTGAGTGAGGCATGATATTCCAAGCATAGCTCTTTCTATTCCTCTCTGGGAGACCCGAATATCATTCTCATCCTGCTTTCATAGGGCCCAGGTCTCTGAGGTGTATGTTAATGCAGGGAGAGCGGTGGAGTCAAAGAGATGTGCCCAGAGCCGGATGTTCTTTTATCCTTTTAGCTATTTCATTGATGCCTTTGAAGGCATTCCATGCCGCTGTCTTCCTCCTCCGCAGCTCAGGTTTTAGGTCGTTCATCATGTTGACTTCTCAAACTAGGTACAAATAATTGCTGCATTCAGAGATGTTTGTTCCATTGAGAGTGAATGGGGCCTCAGGAACTAGTTCATTCTTCATGAACATTGTTTTCATTAGATTCAGCTGTAGAACTATCTTTCCACATTCTCAGTCGAAGTCAGCCAGCATTTGTGACGCTTGGCTAATGTTTGGTGTTATTAGAACGATGTCATCAGTGAAGTGGAGGTGGTGTAGTTGCTGAACATCTATCTTCACTCCCATTCCTTCCCATTCTAATTGTTGCATGAAGTTCTCGAGGGTGGCACTGAAGAGTTTTGGTGAAATGGTATCACCCTGTTGAACTCCTCTTTTCACATTAATGATCACTTCTTTGTAGAATGTTGAGTTCCTGGTGGTGAATCCGTAATACAGCTCACGAAGGATCTTGATGTATTGGGTTTGAACACCCTGTTTGGCTAGGGCTTCGATGACTGCTTCAGTCTCCACAGAATCAAAGGCTTTCTGTAAATCAATAAACCTGAGACAGAGTGGCATCTTGTACTCCCTACAAACCTCGATGAGGTTGGTTACTTTGTGGATATGGTTGATTCTGCTGAATCCTTTCCGGAAGCTTGCTTGCTCGGATGGTTGTCCTTCATCTAGTGTTCTGCCAATCCTCTTCAGGATGACTCGTGTAAAAAGCTTGTAGATGACGGACAACAGGCAGATGGGGCGATAGTTGCCGATGTCGTGAATTTCTCCCTTCTTGAACAGTAGAACTGTCCTGCTGGTTTTCCAATGGGAGGGCACCTTGCATTCGGACAGGTAGCGTGTGAAGAGCCGAGCTAGTGTATTGATGAGTAACGATGGCAGATACTTCAGGTGTTCGGGTCTGACTATGTCTGGCCCTGGTGCTGTTCCCTTCTTTACCGATGAGATGGCATGTCGGATTTCAGAAGGGGAGAACTTTGGGAATGACATATCCATCCTGTGGAATTTGGTATGTGGGCAGGTAGATGTGGCTATCAAAGAGATTTGAGTAGAAGTCCTGGATAATCTTCTCCATTGCCTTTCTGGAAGATGTGATAGATCCATCAGGGCATCGGAGGGCAGTCATCTTGGTCTTATAGTTGGCGAAGGACAGGCGGGCAGTGCAAATGCTTTTCCCGGCTTCTGCTGCATCTTCCAGTATTTCTGCTCTTCTTTCTTTGAGGTCTTCTTTTATCGCTTCTCTGCACCGTTTAGCATGCTTGGATGTTAGCATTTGGTCCCCTGAGGCTCAGTCTTGCCATGTTGGCGAATGAGCTCAAGAGTTTCTGAAGACAAGCGTCCTTGTGTGTCTTTCTCTCTCTCTCTCTCTTCGGCATTCTTCGCACAATCATGGAGGTGCTGAACCAGTCGGTTGTATTCTTCATCGATGTTGTCAATGATGGTATCTTCCCATGTTGCTGCAATGGTGCAAAGAGTTCCCAGTTGGTGGTTGTTTTGGGAGTTCTCTTCATAAACTTTGCAGCCTTTTCTCCCCGTTACGGGAAGTAGAATTTTGCATGATGGAGACTGTGGTCCGATCCTGTTTGGAATTTGGGGACGACAGCTACATCGGTCAGACAAAACCGTCGATTGAAGATGATGTGGTCAATTTCATTGTGGAACTCTCCGCCAGGAGATTCCCATGTCCAACGTTTTGTTTCAGCTTTCTGGAACTGAGTTCCCATGAATCGTCTTGGTGGATATGATGAACTCAGATAATCTCTCACCCTGTTCGTTCCATTCTAGGTCATGGGTCCTGATGTGGAGTTCTTCAGTCAATCTTCTCGGTCCTATCTTGGCATTAAAATCACCGACTATGATCTTGTAGAAGGTGTGATCTTTTTTTATAGAACTCCTCCAATTCCATGTAGAATTTCTTAATTTCATCTTCTTTGTATGTGGATGTTGGTGCGTAGACAATGAAGATAGAAATTGCTGGCAGTGGGCCACATCTCTTCAAGTGTAATCGTCCTATTCGGTTTGTTAGGCATTCAAATGAATCAATGTTTACGGCCATGTTCGTGTTGACAAGGACACCAACGCCACTAATGCCTCTTTCATCGCATGTTCCAAGGAACAATTCTTCTCTGGTGTCAAATACGGCATGATGAAACTGACACCTCCTCGTCTCAGTCAGACCAATGATCTTGTACTTGATCTTTTGCGCTTGCAGCATCAGGTCCTCAATATATGCTTCTGATGCCAGTGTGCGTGCATTGAAAGTACAGACAGTCATTTTAGTCCTTCTTCGTTTTGGCAGCCTAGGATGGCCATGAAATTTTATCAGGCACTGCTTGTTTGACTTTCTTACTGCTGCCATATTAAGGGCTCTTCCGGAGTCAGGAAAATAAACATTTCTGTTACTGGATTTGGCGCATCGGACATCTTACCAGGCTCTGCCATGCGGGCGTTATGTTGTTATTACTTTGTGGGGCTCTCTCAGAGGGGGTGGGTAGAATATTTATGGTAATTTGGAGGTAAATTTTATGGTCATTTAGAGGCAATTTGGAGGTAAATCATGGCCGCATAGCAGCTGCGCACAACGGGGAAAGCTGGTTTCTGCTCTGCCGGGTGTACCTGTGTCTTAGCCTACATATTATTATATTCCATACATATTATTATATTCCCAACAATGATAAATAAGACCCCCCATTTTCCCTTTCCCACTGGAATTTACTGTTTTGGGTGTGTTTTATATGTGTAATGAACACATAAATCTGTGTATATATAATGGTTTATCTAGGAATAATGATATTTTCAATATATAATTCTTATTGGTTTGAGATGATGATGAGATGGGACTTTTTTCACATACATGTCCATCTGGATGTCTTCTTTTGAGAAGGGTCTGCAAGCAATTGTCCCCTTTTCTAATTTTGTTGTTTCATTTTATATACTTTGTGTATCTTACATATTAGACATCTGTCAGTTGCCTGATGGAGAACTACCTTACCCTTTTCAGTACAACGATTTTGTGGAGTTAGTAAGTTTTACTATCAGTGAAATTCTGCAAGTGTTTTTTTTTAATCTCTGCCGAAGAGTTTTAGTTTGATGTAATTCCATTTGTAAATGTAAACTTTTGCTTCTTTTGCTAATGAAGTTGAATTATGAAGAAATTTATGAAGACCTGGTATGTTTCCCAATATTTTTTTTGATATATTTTATGGGTTCAAGCCTAACAATAATTTTTTTTTCATTTTTTTAATTCAGTTTCTGCTTATGGTATAAGATAATGATCCAAATTCCTTCTTTTCATATGGCCAAACACCTTTCCGGCAACATTTATTAAAGAGACTTTTCTTACTCCATTAAATGCATTTTTGTGCCCTTACAAAAATTAACTGTCCTAATATCTGAGGGGTTTCGTTGTTGTTGTTGTTGTTGTTGTTGTTGTTGTTGTTTGCATAGTCTGTTCTTTTTTGTACTCAACCCTCAGGGCACAGATGCATGGTCTTCTCACACCATGAATAATTGCTTCTTAAATCCAATGGAATCTGTGAAACTGAACCTGTAAAGTTTCTAAACTAATTACTTGGAATCTATATGTCTAGTGTCAGCTTAAACGAAAGGCCTTTGGGTTGCCCTTAGTGAGTCTGTTTTCCTTTGATTTGTGTTCTGAGAAGCATCACATTACCTCCGTCTCATTCCCTCTGTCCTCCCTCTGCTTTATCATCTCTCTTGGGTAATTAGATTGTGGACTGGAGAGGTTGTGCAGAAGTTAGCACTTGCTTCTTTTGCAGGCAGCAAACCCATGTTTCTCTTAGTATCCTCCATGCACCACCAGGAGTGATTCCTAAATGCACCCAGTATGAGTTCTGAGCACATTCACGTGTGGTACAAATCTCCCACCTCCAAACATAACTTTAAAGAAAGGTAGGTTATTGGCCTTAATAGTCGAGAGAGGGGCTGGAGCGATTGCCCAGCGGGTAGGACGCTTGCCTTGCTGGCCGGCCTGTGCCGGCCTGGGTTCGATCCCGGCATCCCATATGGTCCCCGAGCACCGCCAGGAGTAATTCCTGAGTGCAGAGCCAGGAGAAACCCCTGAGCATTGCGGGTGTGACCCAAAAAGCAAAAAAAAAAAAAAAATAGTCGAGAGAAACAGTTCAAGGTAGTCTGACTTGGGGCTGAGAATCTTTTCTAAATTAAGTTTTAAAAAACATAAATATAACCAAACTATTTTCTAGGCTCCTGGCATTTTTATCCTCTGCTCAATACTGTAGATATTTCCACAGGTTTGAAAATGTTTTCAATGTTTTACTGCAAATTGTCTTTCTTTTAAACAAGGAATTGGATAACTAGTTTCTATTTCCCCTATGTTTTTGCTCAGAAACAATAGCTCTCTCCAGTCAAAAATGCTAAAGTTCCCCTAAAGGAAAGATAAAACTACTCTAATCATGGATGAAATCTCTTATGATAACAGTTATTCAGGTGTGTTTGCAGTCTTCCTTTTTATCTCGATATCTTTAGCACAGCAAAATGTTTTCCAGTAGAGTTTATTTCTAAGATGGAAAGGGAACATATTTCTTCAAATTGAGGCACCATGCTTTGCAACACTGCTGAGAATGGGCTTTCATGTGAGTATGATTCTAACACTACTACCACCACTGGTGAGTGCTCCCTCCATCAATGTCCAGTGCTCCATTCTGCATCCAACTCTGGCCCACCTCCTTTGCTAACTAAGGTCTGCAGAGTCCCCCTCAGGGTCAGTTGTAACTGGCCATGTGTTATTCTTGTGTTTCTTTATATCCGGCATATAACAAATATCATTCTATATTTGTTTCTCTTGTTTTGGCTAAATTTGCTGAGCACAATATACTCATTCACATAGCATAATTGCATGATTTCCCCTTTTCTTATAGCTGAGTAGTATTCTGCTCTGTATCTACACCAGAATTACAAAAATACAATTATGCTCCTGTGGTTATTACAGCACCATTCACAGTAGCCAAGACCCACAAACAACCCAGGCATGGCTAAAGAGTGAACATTTCTCTAGGCAAATGTTCTCATAAGATTTGCAATCACACATTTTCAAAATATCCCTGGCAAGTTATAATTCTCTTAAAATAAAAGTGGTTTGGATGTTTTTCTCAGAAAATACTAAGACATTAATAGCATTATAACCAAAAATCACTCAAATTAATATCCCATCACTACACTTTTTCACGTGTTTTCTATAACAACAAAATCCAATATTCATGGATTAAATTGCAATTTCTAAAAGAGTGTGAATTATATTTTTCCTGAAGCTAAATATATAAAAATAAAACAATTCTTAACTTTGTTCCTGATTTCAATCATATATAAATTCCCACAGATTTCCTATTTATGACTCAAATTCCACTAAAATTAGGTTTCTTCAAATAATCATGTTAATTATAAATTAAGATGCATGTATTATGTTCTGTGAAATATCTGTTAAATATTTTGTTTATGTGCTCTTATTTTTAATTTTTTAAACAAGATACTTTCATATATTATCTGTTGTTAGCTTCTTCTAAGATATCTGATTTCTAAATATATTAGACTAAGTGAATCATCATTTCTTATCTCAATAGTGTCGTTTAAAAGGTGAATTTTAATATTTTATAAAATCTGACGTCTTTATAATTAGTATTTTTTGGTAGCTCAGAAATACCTAATAATAAAAGTTTAAAACATGATTTTAATATTTTTATTTAGGAAATATGTGAATTTTTCATTTGAAACCTTTTTATATCAACTTTTCTGACTTTTATTTTTATATCTGTTCACACATATATATGTTATAATCACTATATTCACTTTTTTATATGTTCACACATATATATTATATTCACTACATATAAAATGTAGCTCATCCAATATTTTTTGATATATGCAAGCTAGATTTTTATCATTTTGTTTTGCATATTGATTAAATTAGGACAATGTTAGTTGAGGTGTTGTAACACAGAACAGAACAATTGCTGGCATATGTGAGGCCCTTTGTCCAATCTTCAACACCACAGATAATGTAAATGATTTTGATAGAGTTAGACTAGATACAATCTGGTATCTATCTTTTCTAACAGAATTTAAAAAGTACAGAATTAATCCTTCATAAGTGTAATTTCCTAAGAAACAAACATCTCTAATTGCTGTAGAGTCTCAATCCAGTTAGTGCAAATGTAAATCCCAGGGATAAAATTATAGCCGCCATGCCTAGTAAATAGGTAAGAGTTAGAGCTAGTTAGTGGAGATATTAAAGAAAGGGCTTCTTGGGGTAAAGCAATACACATAAGAAAGGATGCTGGGTTTTATTCAATCCCACATGGGGTCAAATGCGGCTCCCTCCCCTGACCTGAATGAGTGATACCTGAGTTCATAACCATGAATAAATACTGAACGCTGTTAAATGCCTGTAAAAACTCAAATAAACAAACAACTCAACAATCAAATAAAACAGAAGACTTCTTCACTCAGGGCAGCCTCCAAGCTGTACAACGTGCTAATGTTTAATGACAAACCTGGTACAAGTGGCACAAACCAATCAGCATTTTATATTTTCCTTAGTAAAATAAATTAGATACGTATGTCACAGTTGATGTGTTTAAATTTGGAACCCTAGGAAAGGCTGGCCACAGTTAAAGAGACGTAGCATTAAAATGCTAAAGGGAAGGAAGCCTTTCAAGAACGTTTCTAAGAGAGCCAGTGTATCATTCTGCACCTGTTGTTAAGAGGAGGTACAACTGCTCAAGTTCCAAATTGAGCCGGCTTCAAAGATTTTGAAAAATAGCCTCTCTGTTTGTAAATTTTTCTCTCTGCTGAATAGAGATTTGTTTTATTGCAAGGGGGAGTGGCTGACTATAGAGCATTCTCTGCAGAAGGCACCTGTGAAACTTGGCAGACTTGAGTGTCTTAAGCTGTTGGGATGAATAGCTTTACAGTATGGGATGGAAGAGACCAGTACGTTCTTCTGAATGAAGCCCTGGAATGCTAATTTGGTTACCCCTGGTTTGTGTGACTCTTTCCACGTCTTGGTATTTGGTAATGCTGTTCCTGTCATCTCACCCAGTTGGAAACATATACTCCAGCTTTCATTTCAGCATGTGATTGTTAAAAGTGTGTTGTGGTATTGAGAAAATGTCAGAATTAATTCAATTTTGGGTCAAAATATTCTGCTTTTACTAAATGAAATTAACCCCACTTTTAGCCAAAAATGAAATTTTCATCGACTGTAGTATTAATAATGTGGTATATGCATAAATATATAGCTGTGTGTTTGCATGTTTTTGTAATGTGTTGAAGCAAAAAAAAAACACTGATGATAGCGTATATGGAAGAGAGATTATTGCATGTTTTATCTGTATAAAATGTTTGTGTTGCTCCAGACTGATAGTATAGGGATTAGGTGCTTGCTTTAATTGTGGCCCACCTTGCCCCATCCCTGGCACGACCGCATCTGCACCAAGCATCCCTGGCAGTCTTCTCTAAGCACAGAGCCAGTTCTGATTCCTACCACTTATGGATGAGGCTTAACACCACCCCTGAAAAATTCTTTAACTTACGAACTTTGGATATAGCTGGTAAATAAATCACTTACCTTCTATTTTGGGGACCTTGGGTTCCCCAAAAAACCATAAAAATAGTTTGCAAGATTCTGTATCAATATAAAGAACCCTTGGAAGAAATAAGATTCAAACAGATAAATGATTATGAATATGTTGAACAAAATTTAAATATTTAAGTGAGAGCAGATTCGAACAATTTTCCCAACTAGAGCTTTGCCTTATTTTCTCATTTAAATTGCTTAATAAATATCTGTTTCTCTTAAGGGCGGAAATAATATCTCCATTTCTAAAAACTTTTCTTAACCACGTTTCTCTTCAACAAGCTAGGAACTATTTCTTTATGGTTATATTTCCCCATTAGGAATTATGGACATTTAAAATATTTTTAAATCACACAATGTTCCAAGAACCATCCTTCCATCAGCACACATTTTCTACCACGAATGTGCCCTTTACCTTCACGCTGCCTTCCGTGGTCTACTCCTCAGCCTGTCTCTATAGCAGGGACTTCCCTTCTTTGTCCCCTCTCTCTCTCTCCTCCATTGGACATTATGGTTTGTAAGACAGATACTGAGAGGTTACCTACCATGTTTGTTCCTTCACCTATTCTGCATGCAGTTCTTATACAGTGAAAGACAAAGACAATTGCCACTGTCTTCACCTATTCTGCATGTAGTTCTTATACAGTGAAAGACAAAGACAGTTGCCACTATCTTTGTCATAGTGGTCCATACCCTATCCCAACTGCCATTTCCGAAGAGGTTGAAGCAGGCTTCCAAACATCAACCAAATCTCCTGGCCTTTGTTTCTACTGTCCTTGGATATTGGTTTCATATTATGTTTTTCACACACCACAAATGAATGCAGTCATTCCATGTCTGTCCCTCTCCTTCTGACTCATTTCACTCCGCATGATATGATCGAAATCCACCCTGCTGCAGTCTTTTTTTAATCCGGCTCAGGTATGCTGATCCAGAGACAGACATGGGGCAGAGCTGCTACTTGCTCTCCCTGTTCCCAGCCGCTCACAAGGAGCCCAGGAGAGATGGCGGGTTCTAGTCCTGGCCCTCCAGCCCAGCAGAGCCTTGCAACAAGCCAGGCGAACCCCCACTCCATGAGGGCCTCCATTTTCCACATCCGGACTTCTCTTTCATCAGAACTCCACCCAGCAGACCAGCCTATCACAGTCCCGCTCGCACGGCCGCAAGCGGCCGCGGTTCATCATTAAATGCTGGACTTAGAGATGACTGCAAGAGTATGCTACCTGCACGGCAGAGCTTGGCAAGCTACCCGTGTTGTATTTGATATGCCAAATACCAGTAGCAATTATAGACCTCATTCCGAATGGATTGTGGCTCTTTATGTTCCTGGAGCAAGCAGATGCCCTTGGGCTCTACTAGCATGAGACAGGACATATGGAGATGTTACTGGGGCCCGCTCGAGCAAATCGATGAACAACGGGAAGACAGTGATACAGTGATACAGTGATGATATTATACATGTCCATCCACTTATAAGAAAATTTCATGACTTCATCCTTCCTAACAGCTGCATAGTATTCCATTGTGTAGATGTACCATAGTTTCTTTAACCAGTCCTCTGTTCATGGGCTCTCGGTTATTTTCAGATTCTGACTATTGTGAATAGAACTGCAATAGGCATAGAAGTGCAGATGGTGTTTCTGTTTAGGGTATATTCCCAGATTGGTATTGCTGGGTTTTATGGAAGCAAAATTTCTAGCTTTTTGATAAATTCCTGTATTATTTTACATTTTTAATTTTATTTATTTCAATTAATAAATATATTAGGTTACCTCTCAGAGGCAGATATTATTTTTTAGTTATTATCTTGGGACATATTCAATGCTTACTCCAGGTTCTGAGCCCAGCTATTACTCTCAGCAGTGCTCAGGAGACCGCATGCGATGCAGAGAACAGATCCAGGTTTGACCCCATGGAAGACACTGTGGCTTACCCTCTATATCTTACCCTTATTTCTTCAAACCCAGAAATTATGTTTTATTCATTGTGCAGCATTTCAGTTTAACATGTGAAAAACCATTACATGGATGCAAATAGATATACTATTGGGCCTATATAAAGATTACAAAACGTTGAGGATTGCCTAGAGAAAGTCTTAACTCAGTCTCATTTATATGCTCTGTGCTCACAAATCTTATTTTACTAAACTACATATCACTCAGCAACTCATCAGCACATCTCCACTGTTTGCAATAATTTAAAATTTTTCCTTTCTGCCCATTTACCATATCCACCATTCTTTGTAATGCTACTTATGATCTGAACATATAGTCAAGTTTCATTTTCATTTTAAAAATGTTATTAATTGATTTTTGTTGATGATGTACTTAGATATAGAAAAAAACTATATTTTCTATGAACATCCTTTTTGACAAAGAATAATCATTTTATTTTATTGTTATTTATTATGGTTATTATTATCTTGGTCTTGAGGCCATAGTCAGGGTTTACACGCTGGTTCTGTGCTAAGTGAATACATCTGGTGTGATTCAGGTGACCGTTTGGTTGGGTATAGATCCTGGGTAAGTCAAAATCAAAAAAGTGTTCTATCTGGTGGAGGGATGGGTGCTGGAACACTGTATGACTGAAACCCAAACATGAATATCTTTTTATTTGTATATCTCATTACTTGATCACTTGACATCCCATTATTCATCGATTTGCTCAAGTGGGCACCAGTAATATTTCCATTTGACCCTATCACGTGCCAGTGTAGCCCAACGGCATCTGGTTGTTTCAGGAATACAAAGAGCCTCAAACCGTTCCTTGAGGGTCTTGACAAGGAAGTCTGACCATCTTGTAGGGGGCGTCCACGTGATCTTTTGACATCCCATGGGATCCAGTCAGTAACAGCTCTAGCTGAGGGCAGTCTCCAAATTGCATTACATGTCCAGCCCATCTGATTTCCGATGCCTTGGCAAACGAGACAGCATCACTGACTCTGGAACAGCGACAGAGGTCAGAGCTCCGTATTCCTTCTTTCACTTGAGTGAGGCATGATATTCCAAGCATAGCTCTTTCAATTCCTCTCTGGGAGACCCAAGAGCATTTTCATCCTGATTTCCGTCGGGTCAAAGTCTCTGAGGCATATGTTAATGCAGGGAGAACAGTGGAGTTGAAGAGATGTGCCCAGAGCTGGAGGTTCTTTGTCCTTTTAGCTATTTGTTCGATGACTTTGAAGGCATTCCATGCCCCTCTCTTCCTTCTGCGCAGCTCAGGTTTTAGGTCGTTCATCATAAACATAGTTTTCTTTAGATTCAGCTGTAGACCTATCTTTCCACATTCTCGGTCAAAGTCAGCCAGCATTTGTGCTGCTTGGCTAATGTTTGGTTTTATTAGAACGATGTCATCAGCGAAGTGGAGGTGGTGTAGTTGCCGAAGATCTAACTTCACTCCCATTCCTTCCTATGTAATTGTTGCATGATGTTCTCGAAGGTGGCGCTGAAGAGTTTGGTGAAATGGTATCACCCTGCCGAACCCCTCTTTCAACATAGATGATCACTTCTTTGTAGAATGGTGACATCCTGGTGGTGAATCTCATAGTGCCATAAAAATATATATTATAAAAATATAAAAAAAATTAAAAATTTACAATAAGAAAAGAAAAGTGCTCTTTCTTCTGTAGTAGTTCTCTGGTCCACAGAGCCATTTTTTTCTCTAGAACAGAAGTTGATCCTAGTGCTTAAAGGTATATTGTTTTTAAATAGAACCATTAACTCTAGTCTGCTTTTTCATTTACACTATAATCTCTTTAGAAGTCTTTCCTCTCCATCATGGTATTGAATCTAAACCCTACATCAGTTTTCTGAACTCCAATCAAAGTGCTTACTAAGTATAGATATGCACATTTCTAGGCCCAGATACTGAATACATTGTTTTATGGATGGTTGCTGACTACCATCAGCAAGTTCTGGTTGTCTCTATTTCTTGTAACTCACATCAATCATGCTCTTTGTCATTCCTTTGATTCTCTGAATCCAAGGAAGAACGGATTGTTCTCCCTATCTTCCAGAGACCTATTTTTTCTCTCTGCTCCTGTGGTCTCAGTTCATCTCCACGTCCACAGAATTCCATACGATGCAGCTATCTGCTCCTTGCTCTAGCACTGATCTGGAAACTAAATGTGTTCCATACAGGACACCTCCAATGCAACAAGTATACCCCTATGCAACACCAGAGAAAAAGCCCACAAACAAGCCTACACTGAGTTTCCTGGGTTTCCTGCTCTAAGAGGTTTAACACACCATTTTCAAACTTACACCCAAGATACTCCTATTTCTTGCTTCACATCTGAAAGCTTACTTGAAGAGAGAGAACTCAGTTCTTCACTGCATTCGTTGTGAACCCTTGTGGTGATTTTTTTAACATGTCTAACTGTCTACACTATAAGTAAATGGCCTTAGACTTGGAATTGGTGACCTTCTGTTTGATTACTGAAGGTTTTATGTAAATTTCTACAAACCTAGATCACATCAGCTCTATAAAATAGATAACAAAGGATTTTTGAAAGTAGTTCTAAACAGTCAGGCACTGCTTGTTTGCCTTTCTTACTGCAGCCATATTAAGGGCTCTTTTGGGGTCAGGAAAATAAACATTTTTGTTACTGGTTTTGGCATATCGAACACGCATCGGACAGCTTGCCAGGCTCTGCCGTGTGGGCGCCATATTCTCATGACCTTGTGGGCTCTCTCAGAGGGGTGGGTAGAATATTCGTGGTAATTTGGAAGTACCAAATTTGGTGGGTCTTTGTAGGCTGGGTTTCTGACAAGCCGGGTTGGAGACTGGCTTAATCTCTTGGGTGGAGCTCTTATGAGCTGCGAAGTGAGGATGGTGAAGATCACCGCCAGCAAGGTGTGGGGGGTTTCTCTAGGTTCTTCTGAGGCTCTATCGGAATGGTGGACTTGGTTGGAAGATGCTCGTGGTCCATGGAATGCAGGGGGGGTTCAATGGGGAGAGCTGGTATCTGCTCTGCCGGGTGTATTCGTAAGAGATTCTGGTGTGGAGAATCACAGAGGCTCCGCCAGGAACTCTCATTCCTGTAATGTTTCCGCAGTCTCTTAGGTCAGGTCTGACTTGGCATATGATTATCTAATGGTCCAGACGCATCCAGCTTGGAAGTGGCCTTCTGCGAGCCGCTGGGAGTTTCGCTGCCATCTTGTGCCGGGCCCCTGCTGCGTTGGCAGCAGCTGCAGTGCCTGATAAAAATTTCATGGCCAACCTAGGCAGCCAAAATGAAGAAGGACTAAAATGACTGTCTGTACTTTCAATGCACGTACACTGGCATCGGAAGCATATATTGAGGATCTGATGGTGCAAGTGCAAAAGATCAAGTACGACATTATTGGTCTGACTGAGACTAGGAGGCGTCAGTCGCATCACGCTGTATTTGACACCGGAGAAGAATTGTTCCTTGGAACATGTGACGAAAGAGGCGTCAGTGTTCATTGGTGTCCTTGTCAACACAAGCATGGCCATCAACATTGATTCATTTGAATGCCTAACAAACCAGATAGGACGATTACACTTGAAGAGATGTGGCCCACTACTAGCAATTTCTATCTTTATTGTCTACGCACCAACAACCACATACAAGGAAGATGAAATTGAGAAATTCTACATGGAAGTGGAGGAATTCTATAAAAAAGATCACACCTTCTACAAGATCATAGTTGGTGATTTTAATGCCAAGATAGGACCGAGAAGATTGACTGAAGAACTCCACATCAAGACCCATGGCCTAGAATGGAATGAACAGGGTGAGAGACTATCTGAGTTCATCATGTCCACCAAGACCATTCATGGGAACTCACAGTTCCAGAAGGCTGAAGCGAAACGTTGGGCATGTGAATCTCCTGGTGGACAGTTCCACAATGAAATTGACCACATCATCTTCAATCGACGGTTTTGTCTGACGGATGTTGCTGTTGTCCCCAAATTCCAAACAGGATTGGACCACCGTCTCCTTAGTGCAAAAGTCTACTTCACGCAATGGGGGAGAAAAGGCTGCAAAGTTTAAGAAGAGAACTTCCAGAAAGATCACCAAATTGTAACTCTTTGGTACCATTGCAGCAACATGGGAAGATACCATCTTTGACAACATTGATGAAGAGTACAACTGACTGGTTCAGCAACTACATTATTGTGCGAAGCATGTCGAGAGACAGAAAGACACAAAAGGATGCTTCTCTCTAGAAACTCTCGAGCTTATTCTCCAACGTAGCAAGGGGCGAACCTCAGGTGACCAAATGCTAACGTCCAATCTTGCAAAGCGGTGCAGAGAAGCAATAAAAGAAGACCTCAAAGACAGAAGAGCAGAAATACTGGAAGATGCAGCAGAAGCCAGGAAAAGCATTCACATCCCCCGCCTATCCTTCATCAACTGTAAGACCAAGATGACTGCCCTCCAACGCCCTGATGGATCTATCACATCTTCCAAAAAGGCAATGGAGAAGATTATCCATGACTTCTACTCAGATCTCTGATAGTCACATCCACCTGCCCACATACCAAATTTCACAGGATGGATATGTCATTCCCAACGTTCTCCCTTATGAAATCCGACATTCCATTTCGTCAGTAAAGAAGGGAACAGCACCAGGGACTGACAAAGTCAGACCCAAACACCTGAAGAATCTGCCATCAATACTCATCAATAAACTAGCTCGGCTCTTCACACGCTACGGCAAGGTGCCCCCCAATGGAAAACCAGCAGGAGAGTTCTACTGTTCAAGAAGGGAGACATTCAAAACATCGGCAACTATTGCCCCATCTGCCTGTTTTCCGTCATCTACAAGCTATTTACATGAGTCATCCTGAAGAGGATTGGCAGAACACTAGATGAAGGATAACCATGCGAGCAAGCTGGCTTCCAGAAAGGATTCAGCACAATCGACCATATCCACAAGGTAACCAAGCTCATTGAGGTTTGTAGGGAGTACAACATGCCACTTTGTCTCACGTTCATTAATTTAAAAAAAAGCCTTTGATTCTGTGGAGACCGAAGCAGTCATCAAAGTCCTAGCCGAACAGGGTGTTCAAACCCAATACATCAAGATCCTTTGTGAGGTGTATTATGGATTCACCACCAGGATCTCACCACTCTACAAGAAAGTGATCTTGATCACTTGATCACTTGATCACTTGAATCCCGTTATTCATCAATTTGCTCGAGCGGGCGCCAGTAACATTTCCATTGGACCCTATCACGTGCCAATGTAGCCCAATGGCATCTGGTTGATTCAGGAATATGAAGAGCCTCAAACCATTCCTTCAGGGTCTTAACAAGGAAGTCTGACCATCTTGTAGGTGGGCGGCCACGTGATCTTTTGACATCCCGTGGGATCCAGTCGGTAACGGCTCTAGTCCAGCGGTTGTCTCCAAATCGCATTACATGTCCAGCCCATCTGATTTTCGATGCCTTGGCAAACGAGACAGCGTCCCCTGATTCTGGAATAGCGACGGAGGTCAGAACTCCAGATTCCTTCTCTCCCTTGAGGGAGGTGTGATATTCCAAGCATAGCTCTTTCGATGCCTCTCTGGGAGACCCGAGTAGCATTCTCATCCTGCTTTCGTAGGGCCCAGGTCTCTGAGGCATATGTTAATGCAGGGAGAATGGTGGAGTCGAAGAGATGTGCCCGGAGCCGGAGGTTCTTTGTCCTTTTAGCTATATCTTCGATGCCTTTGAAGGCATTCCATGCCGCTCTCTTCCTCCTGCGCAGCTCAGGTTTTAGGTCGTTCATCATGTTGACTTCTCGACCTAGGTACACATAACTGCTGCATTCAGAGATGTTTGTTCCATTGAGAGTGAATGGGGCCTCTGGAACTAGTTCATTTCTCATGAACATAGTTTTCTTCAGATTCAGCTTTAGACCTACCTTTCCACATTCTCGGTCAAAGTCAGCCAGCATTTGTGCCGCTTGGCTAATGTTTGGTGTTATTAGAACGATGTCGCCAGTGAAGCGGAGGTGGTGTAGTTGCCGACCATCTATCTTCACTCCCATTCCTTCCCATTCTAATTGTCTCATGATGTTCTCGAGGGTGGCACTGAAGAGTTTTGGTGAGATGGTATCACCCTGTCAAACCCCTCTTTTTGACATCAATGATCACTTCTTTGTAGAATGGTGAGATCCTGGTGTCGAATCCGTAATACAGCTCATGAAGAATCTTGATGTATTGGGTTTGAACACCCTGTTTGACTAGGCTTCTACATGGAATTGGAGGAGTTCTATAAAAAGATCACACCTTCTACAAGATCATAGTCGGTGATTTTAATGCCAAGATAGGACCGAGAAGATCGGCTGAAGAACTCCACATCGGGACCCATGGCCTAGAATGGAACGAACAGGGTGAGAGACTATCGGAGTTCATCATGTCCACCAAGACTATTCATGGGAACTCACAGTTTCAGAAGGCTGAAGTGAAACGTTGGACATGGGAATCTCCTGGCGGACAGTTCCACAATGAAATTGACCACATTATCTTCAATCCATGGTATTGTCTGACCAATGTTGCTGTTGTCCCCAAATTTCAGACAGGATCGGACCACCGTCTCCTTCGTGCAAAATTCTACTTCGCACAACGGGGAGAAAAGGCTGCAAAGTTTAAGAAGAGAACTCCCAGAACGACCACCAACTGGGAACTCTTTGGCACCATTGCTGCAACATGGGAAGATACCATCATTGATGACATCGATGAAGAATACAACCGACTGGTTAAGCACCTCCATGATTGTGTGAAGAATGCCGAGAGAGAGAAAGACACAAAAGGACGCTTGTCTTCAGAAACTCTTGAGCTCATTCGCCAACATGGCAAGGCGAGCCTCAGGAGACCAAATGCTAACGTCCAAGCTTGCTAAACAGTGCAGAGAAGCGATAAAAGCAGACCTCAAAGAAAGTGATCATTTATGTCAAAAGAGAGGTTCAGCAGGGTGATACCATTTCACCAGAACTCTTCAGCTCCACCCTCAAGAACATCATGCAACAATTAGAATGGGTAGGAATGGGAGTGAAGATAGAAAGTCCTCAACTAAACCACCTCCGCTTCTCTGATGACATTGTTCTAATAACACCAAACATTAGCCAAGTGGCACAAATGCTGGCTGACTTCGACCGAGAATGTGGAAAGATAGGTCTACAGCTGAATCTAAAGAAAACTATGCTTATGAAAAATGAACTAGTTCCGGAGGCCCCATTCACTCTCAATGGAACAGACATCTCTGAATGCAGCAGATATGTGTACTTAGGTCGAGAAGTCAACATGATGAACTACCTAAAACCTGAGCTGCGAAGGAGGAAGAGAGTGGCATATAATGCCTTCAAAGGCATCAAAGAAATAGATAAAAGGACAAAGAACCTCCGGCTCCGGGCACATATCTTTGACTCCACTGTTCTCCCTGCATTAACATACACCTCAGAGACCTGAGCCCTACGAAAGCAGGATGAGAATGCTATTCTGGTCTCCTATTAAGGAATCGAAAGAGCTATGCTTGGAATATCACGCCTCACTCAAGTGAGAGAAGGAATCTGGAGTTCCAACCTCCATCGCTATTCCAGAATCAGGGATGCTGTCTCATTTGCCTTGGCATCGAAAATCAGGTGGGCTAGACATGTAATGCAATTTTTTAGACGACCGCTGGACTAGCGCCATTACTGGCTGGATCCCAAGGGGTTGTCTAATGATCACATGGCCGCCCAACTACAAGATGGTCAGGCTTACTTGTCAAGATCCTGAAGGAACTTTTTGAGCCTCTTCATATTCGTGAATCAACCAGATACCATTGGGCTACATTGGCACATGGTAGGGTCCAATGGAAATGTTCCACTGGTGCCCGCTCGAGCAAATCGATGAATAACAGGATTCAAGTGATCAAGTGAAGTTCTAAACAGTACTTTGGGGGGTGTCAAGGACAGAACAGGCAGTTAGTACATTGATTTGGTAGGGTTCTTTTTCTTTGTCATTCTTTAGTACAAAGTTCCTTATCTGTTGTCTAGTCTTTGAGATAGGGGAGGAATCGCTTTCACTCCTCTATCTCCATCTTCTTGATCAATATTAAAATAATGACCACGCATTGCTGGAACAAGTGTCCTGCTAATCCTTGTCAGACTGGAAATGCTAATAAAAAAGTAAATACATAAAAGCAAAATATACTGCTGCTTTATGTTCTTTTTGTAGATTTCTGTGAAATCTCATATTCTTCAAGTGCTCTTTCTTTGACCATACTGGTATTATTGCCAAGAATTCTTGAATTTTCATCCCTTTTCTTTTGTTTCTCAGTCTCTTTATATTTTAACTTTGTATCCCTTGATATCATATTTAGAGTTCTCATCTAAGAGAATATCCACATGTTCAATTATATATACAGCCCCCTTCTGCCATTCACAGATCAATGCTCTATCTTCTTCACAGACTAGATATTTTTCCCTCTTCATTGAAAATTTGATTATATGATTGTATGCAAGTCATATAACTATCCTACAAATTAGTTTGTCTATACTAACTAACTCACATGTCAGGAATCTGGGGATAAAATGTATGAAGGGTAACGTGCTTGCCTTGCATGCAGCCTAAATGGTCCCATTACAGCACCTACTGTCTTAGATATCAGGAGTGATCCATGAGTGCAATGCCAGAGGAAGCCTTGAACAGGGCTGATATTCTGTCCCCCAAAAATAATAAACATATTTTACTCAATCTAACTGTACTTTATGTACCTTTCAGAAGAAAATTTTATATTAATTTACATGCTTGCTAAGTTAACATATTTTCTTCTTCTAGTCAGTTGTTTCTCAATGACAAAAATGAATTATTATTTTCCTTCATATTTTTCTCAAATGTAATCTCACTTTTATAACAGAAGAGATGCACAGGATAGCAATTTTATCTGGAAATGTGTCTTTTGATAAAAAGAAAATAATATTATTTGTATTCTAGACATTGCTTTGAAAAGAAAAAAAAACATTGGGAGATTTCATTTTTTTAATTTTCATTTTCTAATATTAAGGGAGCTCACACCTGGTGAAGCTCAGGTATTATTCCTGGCTCTTCACTCAGGAATTACTCCTGGTGGTGTCTAAAGGACCATATGGGATGCTGGGGACTGAACCCAGGTTGAGTGCATACAAGGCAAAAGCCCTCCTTGTATTGCTCTGGCCTCAACAATGGAATATTTCTATGTGCAAAGCAGCATGAACTATTATTTTTGTATTTTAGTATGTGTAAAATACTATTACTATTTTAGTAATATACTATTACTATTTTAGTATTTAGTAAATCACTATGGGTTTACTTCAATTATTCCCATTTCGACATGTGATAACATAGTCAAAGAATGTTTAAGTATGATATTTAATGTAGATGAGCTAATTAAGAAGTGTGGCTACCAATATAGGGCTTACAATATTTGAGCTTGTGGTCCCAAATCCTGCATGTTCTAAGTCTAGACTAGAGGGAAAGATTTTTTAATGTATTACAAATTTACTGGGAACACAATTCTGTTGACTGAATAAATTCTAACTTCTGTTCATTTTTCATAGTGAACTCTTCAATATATATGAATATTGGTGTCTGATTTAAGATAAATAATTGCATGCTCCAAAGATTATTTTAAGCCAATCTTTGCGTATCATCCATTCATATTTCAGTACTACCATTAGTTACTCAAATAGAAAAAAAAACTAGTGTTATAATCTTTGATTTTCTTCCTCATTCATTCAGTATTGATTACTTATTATGTTGTTCCCAAATTTATCTGTAACTATTTTCTAGTCTTTCTTAGAAACCACACCTTCCTTAAATTGTATTTGGAACTGAGGCATCATAACTCATCTACTTCATTTTCTTTCTGTTCCTCTTTACTCATTAAATTCATTCATCAAAGAAGTCAGGATGCATTTCTTTTTCTCTAACTTTTCCTTTCACTTCTTTTCTTCCTTTCTTCCTTTCTTCCTTCCTTTCTTTCTTTCTTTCTTTCTTTCTTTCTTTCTTTCTTTCTTTTCTTTCTTTCTTTCTTTCTTTCTTTCTTTCTTTCTTTCTTTCTTTCTTTCTTTCTTTCTTTCTTTCTTCTTCCTTCCTTCCTTCCTTTCTTTCTTTCTTTCTTTTTCTTTCTTTTTCCCTCCCTCCTCCCTCCCTTCCTTCCTCCCTCGTTTCCTTCCTTCCTTCCTTCCTTCTTTCCAACCTTCCTTCCTTCCTTTCTTCTTTCCTTCCACCCTTCCTTCCTTTCTTCCCTCAGTCCCTCCCTCCCCTCCTTCCTCCATCCTTCCTTCCTCCCTCCCTTTCTTATCTCCCTCCCTCAACCTCCCTCCCCTTCCTTTCTTCCTTCCCTCCCACAATCCGTCTCTCCCCTTCCTGCCTTCCTTCGTTCTTCCTTCCTTCCCGCCCTCAATCCCTCCCTCCTCTTCCTGCCTTCCTTTCTTCCTTCCTTCTTCCTTCCCTCCCCTCAATCCCTCCCTCACCCTCCTTCCTGCCTTCCTTTCTTCCTTCTTCCTTCCCCTCCCTGCTTCCCTCCTTCCTTTTTTCTTTCCCTTTTTCCCTTTCTTTCTCCCCTTACTCCCTTCTTCCCTCCCTCCCTTGCTTCCTTCCTGGTTTTATTCAAAGGTTATAATCCAAATATGCTTCCTTTTACTAATACAGCCCTGCTTAATTTCATGCCTGTCTTATCATTTCCACTAATTCATGGGGTTGCAGCCACACTGAGCTTTATTTTCCCTTTTGTGCCAAGCCAAAGCATCTGCTCAATGCCTGGAATACATATCCTTTGCTCAGCTTTGCTAGTAGAGCATATTTCAATCATTCATCTTTAGTTTAAATATCAATTCTACTGAGAGGGCTTCCCAAGACTTGCTTCCCACAATAGCCCTTGTCCTTTTTCTCTATCATTTTAGATTCTTAATTTTGACGCATTAGATTATTGTAATGTGTTGCTATTATTTAATGGCATCACTAGTAATAGTATGTCTTGTTCACTAATGTATAATTCTGAATGCGAAAATACTAGAAACTATGAACAATTATTTTTGTTTGCTTAAACATAAAGGAATTTATATAGAGAAACTTGGGTTAATTGTGCAACAAAGATCATAGTTATCATGTTATTTCTATGTCAGAACCAGAACAAATTTCTGTATATTTGCATTCACTCTATTTAGTTTGATATCTGTTTTTATGTGACCGTGTTAATATAAACTATATTATTCTAATTTTATTATATCCCTTAATCATTAACAATTATTTTGTGGGTGCTTTTTGTTCTGTTTATGAAATATAGTTGTAATTGAATGAACTTTTTACATATATACTGTGATATCTAATGACTGCATGATATTTTAGAATGTACTTCCAAATACTATTTATACATTCCTTAATACTAATAATACCTAAAATATCTAAAACCCTCATCATCATACAGAGACCACAGTAAAAATGCATATTCATGTCCTGTTCTGATCTGTAGACTTTTATTATATATTCTTATGAATACACAAGGTCAGTTGTGTTGTAAATGATAAATAAAATTATTACAATAAACAGCAATTTGAATATACTTTATAGTAATTATTTATTATCTAAAAAGCATTTTAGAATATTCAGCAAAAATCCAAAATAAAGATTGAAAATAAATAAAAATCAACATAAACCTTCATAATGCATCATGGAAAGCTTTGTAACCCCATAATATAGTAATTTTTGATTATTGGACTAAAGTAATAGTACTGAAAAGTTTACATCTAAGTTCATCTTGGTCAATCATAGTTTAAAACATGAGGTATTGTAATTAAAATTATTGGACATTTAGAAAAATATGACCAAAATTTTCACAGAGTACATAGATAAATGAGTACCCTATCTGAGCAAGAATGGACACACCTTGGAAATTGAATGGCTGTACAAGCATGAAAGAATCAGAGCAGTGATAAGATAGAGGCTTCTAGTGGGTTGTCTGTTCGACAGAGATGTTGACTGAGTAAAGACAATAACTGGATAAAATGGTGTCTTCACTAAAAAGCTACAACTTCCAGATATTCTCAGATTTTTTTGTCTTATGGGTCTTACGTACAGATGACAGCCAAAATAGGTTATACCCACTTCATTAGAGGTGATAAAGACCTTGTGCACAATTTTTGACAACAACTTTCCAGTTAGACTGTTTATCTATTCTAGGTATAGATCCTAGACCAGGAAAGCAGGTTTGAGGCCATTAAATCTTTTTAATTAGCTAATTACCATATAAGAGAATTTAAAATGTCTTGATGAAAGAGAAGAATTGAGTAAAATAAATGGACAAGTAAAAAAAGCAGAGTTTAGCTGGTTTAAACTCCAAATTGTTCAAAGAGCAGTTTGAAGTACAGGACAACAAAGTAAAGAAATCCTGAAGAAAGACATGATTTAATAAAAAATGTATAAAATAAAATAGCTCAAAGATCAGAGTCAGCTTTTAGTTTCACACACAAAAAAAGTTATGAAAGAGGCAAAATTGGTATCTGGACA
Organism: Cryptotis parvus; assembly: GCA_021461705.1. Lineage (NCBI taxonomy): Eukaryota > Metazoa > Chordata > Mammalia > Eulipotyphla > Soricidae > Cryptotis > Cryptotis parvus. The sequence goes on along the minus strand of JAJIBD010003389.1, from coordinate 84,292 downwards.
TGCTTCCTGACGTCCATGCTTGGTTACAGCCTAATTTTTTTTTCTTATCTGGTGTTTCATACTTCTGAGCAAAATCCCATGGAGTTTTGTATTCAGAAATTCAGAAAATTAATGCTTTTCCTCAGAATGGATGTCTAATTTTTCAAAGTATTTTTTCTCTAAAAAATAGACTCAAACACACCACATAGCTTTAAATGTAGGAGTGATTGTCTTAGTTCCATCATCCCCCATTTCTCACTGCTCTTGATTGTAGAAACAGAACGGGCAGATATTATTGTCTGTGTTATTCTTAAAGAGATGAAACGGATACAGCTACCTGAACAGATCTTCTGTCAGTTTGGGGAGAAAATGCTAAAGGAATAAGAAAAGCAACTAACGAAGCAGCTCAAAGCAGCCTTTTGTTTGCTAACATTATCTAGAGTTTAAAAGTCTTCATGATGTCAATAGCATTTTCGTTCTTGCCATTATGCTGTTCTTAGAACAGGCTGGATTATTGTCCTTCGTGTTCAGAAACTGCACCTGTTCTTTTTTAATGTTATTTAGAAGAACATAGTGCTGTAATTATCTATTGCATGAATTACAAGTATCCCCAGAACTGGTAAATAATATAGCACCACAAACTAAAATTATAGTTCAATGCTTATTTGCATGCAGATGACCAAAAATATGTCTCACGACACACTTTTCATTGAGCAGACAGTAAAATTACTATCGCCTTGCTTCAAAACGATAGTTCTGTTTTTAATTATTGGCTGAGCTGCATACTGTTTACGATTGCCTTATTTAAGGGGAACGCTCAGTAAGAATGAAGAGAATGAAGATCTCCTGTTAGTTATTAACCTTCTGCTCATGCCTATTTTCTTGATCTTTGCCTATAAGTCAATAGATAAATACTAGAGTGGTTTTGTGTGATTTAAATGTTCAGATAATATTTGACTGTTTTATTTAAGTTCTACTGGAAATGTGGTAAATGAAAAATCTAGTGAAAATACTATTCTGTTATTCTATACAAAGAAGTGGGATTTACCCAAATTGGAAATTTCAAATTCTTACTCTTACTAAATGAGATTCAGATACATCTAAAACATTAGATTTTGACTTTCAATTTTTTATTTTCTATCATAGTCTGTGTAGGCCAATCAAGAACTTCATGTGCCTAGCATAACCCAAGCTTTGATAATGAAGTGTGCTCAGCGCTGGGAGCTGGGGTGCACATCATGCAGAACAGGAAGTCTGGTTTATTCAGGACACTGCATAGTTCCCAGTCAGTGCCAGGGATGACTACCAGACTCCATCCACCAACTTCAGCACTGACAGGTGTGGTCCAAAACTAAACCAAAACCTGCCAAAAAGTGGCTTATCAAACATAAGCTACATATAAATATTTATCTAATATAGTTTTGTCTACATAAATCTGAAAGTTTGCATGGTTTTACTTTTGTTATAATTATCTCCTCTTTAAAGCATTTCCAGACATGTGCCGCTCTCCCCATGTGGAAGCAGCCTCTGGAGTTCCAGAAGGTGGTAAATGGCTCGTCCAGCCAGCCCCTGGCCGAGTCCAGCATAGTTCTTAGGGTTTGCTCACACATGCATGGGGCCATGCTGGCTGGACTTAGAGTGGGGATTTGGGCTCCTCCTCCAATTCCTCCACTTCCATGTTGGCAAGCGTGGCTGCGAACTCCCAGCCACCACAGCCAGCAACTCCAGAAGAGAAACACTCCAGACCCACAGCTGTTATGGGGACAGTCTTAGACAATAATGGAAGTCTGAGACAATAATGGTATCCTGGGAACCAGGTCCTTCCCAGGATATTTCACATTTATACACTGTATACAGTTCTAGGTGGGTTCTCGCCCTGGCCCATTATCCTAGTAGAGCCTAGCAAGAAGCCAGAGCAACCCCCACACCATGAGGACAGTCATTCTCAACATCCAGACTCCACAGCTACTCAGAATTCAACCCAAGAGAAAAGCCGAACACTCCCCATTGTGGTTCATCAGTAAATGCACGAGATGAGTCTACTACTTAGAGAGTACCACCCACATGGCAGAGCCTGGGAAGATACCCATGTTGTATTTGATATGCCAAAAACCAGTAACAATTATAGACCTCATTCCCATGACCTGAAGGAGTGGTTTGAGGCTTTTCGAGTTCCTGGAGCAAGGAGATACCCTTGGGCTACACTAGCTCATGACAGGAATTATGGAGATTTTACTGATGCCCACTCTAGCAAATCAGTGAACAACGGGAAGACAAGTGACAAGTGTCACTTCCTGCTAGCCTCTACTAGGATAACGGGCCAGGGCGAGAACCCACCTAGAACTGTATTTCAATACACATTTCTTAAACTTATAAGCTACAGAAAATACCTCATGGGACTGTTGCTAGGGACCTATTTTATCCATAAATAATATTTGTTGATTAATAACATTGCATTATATTCCATTCTCTTTTCTCTAGCATATATCAGGCATTTTTATCTAGCTAGAATGTTTAATTCTATGCCAGGTCCGCCGAGTTGAAGAAATTTAAGTGATGACCTTTTTTCATTAGCCAGGCATTGTTTATTCAACAAAAAATTGTATTATAAATTGAATCTTCAATGAATGGTGACAAATTATACTGAATAATGTAATTAGTTGCCTGATACAATTTTTGGAATAAATAAAATAACTTATTGGACTACGTGTAATACAACTAAAATCATTTTCAAGACTAGAAAAATAGAAAATAAGTTTCTGTAGTCTTGCCCTGGTTTTCACATACATTAGAAATTAAATTCTTGTGGTTTTGTATATATTAATTTAGCTATAAGAATAAACAGGGTTGAAACTGGCCACATTAAATGACTATTCACACCATGTAATGTGATATACATTTTTGAAGTTTTCAGGTTTTTTTCTTATTTTAGTTATGGAGGCATGTATGTTGATTTAAACTTCTCATATGTTTCAGAGGGAGGTTGTTCAAAAATAATTTTTATACTTTTTTTCCTAAATCTTTCCACAAAGAATGTATATTGTCTATGCTCCTATTTCTTTAGTAAAATATTTCATTAGTCCTCCATGAAGATTAGTTTTATGTCAGAAGAGTTTAATTAAACAACTATTGGAGAAACAAAGATAAACTTTTACAAGTTTTAGTTGAAACCATGCTTAGGGTTGTAAATAAAGCATAGATTAAAAAACAAATGAAAACAATTAAATATCTTATCTTAATTAATTAACACTTCAAGCTAAATCGACAATTGCAGGTTGCCTAAGAAATAGCCAATGGGTAGCACATCTGCCTGACATTCACCTGCCTTCAGTTTGATCCCCAACATTCCATATGCTCCCTGTGCCCTCCAGGAGTGATCCCTGAGTGCAAAGCCAGGAGTAAACCCTGAGCACCTTGGAGGATTGGCCCCTAGAATTAACTATCAGACGAGGTTGACAACTTTTATTAGGCATCCTTGAGTTAGGTAAAAATAAATTGGCATTCTACTTTCAATAACTAAATTTATAATAGTTATTGAAATACATCATTACTACTTTAGCTCAAAAGAAAAAGTAACTATGAAAAATATATCAAATGTACCAATTAAGAATATTACTATTAAAAACAATATGCAGACTCTGGTGTGTCTCCCCGAACTCTTGCCACTCACAGTCTGAAGTCCGGAAACTCAGAAAAAGAGAAATCATGGATCAGGACCCTGCATAACTGGTATCTGGGACCCTTCCCCTAGGTGCCGCCATCTACCCCACCAGTGTCAGTGCGGCCAATATTTCCCCAAACTCAAAACCATGCTAACACACTAGCATCCAACAAAGAACTGAACTGACCTGTATATATATATATATATATATATATATATGTATGTATATATATGTATATATGTATGCATGTATATGTATATGTATATGTATGTATATGTATATATGTTTATTTATTTATGTATATGCATATATATGTATATACATATATATAAATATATGTATGTGTTTGTGTATATATATATATATATACATATAAGTAGTTAACTTAGGCCTCACCTTTCTTCATCTCACCACAAAACTCTGCAAAATATCAGTCACTCCAAACTGTCAGTGCCTAACCAGACAACACACAATTATAATTCCAACCTGAAAAGGTCACAATGGTAAAGCAAACCCCATAAAAAATGGTGAGAAGAGATGGACAGAAACTTCCTCAGAGAAGAAATTCTGATGGCCAAAAGGCATAAGAAAAATGCTCTTCATCACTAATTACCAGGGAGATGCAAATCAAAAGAACAATGAGGTATCATGTCACATCACTGTGTAAGTAAACAATTCTAATGTTAGCTGGTATGTTTTAAGAAAGAGAAATCTTAACAAGATCTATGCTTTTTTTTAAATATTTTATTATACCACTGCGAGGTATACAATTACAAAGATATACAATTAAAAAGTTCATAATCATTTTTTTACATGTAGCTGCCCAGTTTTCCCAACACCACTTGTTGAAGAGGCTTTCTTTACTCCATTTTGGACTCTTTGCACTTTATCAAAGATTAAATGATCATGTGTTTGAGGTTGGGTGCCAGGATACTCAATTCTATTCCATAGGTCCACAGGTCTGTTTCTATTCCAATACCATGCTGTTTTAATTACTACTGCCTTGTAGTAGTTTGAAGTTGGGAAAAGTGATGCCTCCCAATTTTTTTCCCAAGGATTGCTTTAGCTATCCTTGGGGGTTTATTGTTCAATACAAATTTCAGGAGTGTTTGGTCAATTTCTTTGAAGAATGTCATGGGTATCCTTATAGGGACTGCATTGAATCTGAACAGAGCTCTAGGGAGTATTACCATTTTGACAACGTTGATTCTCCCCATCCACGAGCAGGGAATATGTTTCCATTTCCTTGTGTCCCGTTTTATCTCTTGGAGCAGTGTCTTGTAGTTTTCTTTGTACAGGTTCTTTACACACTTGGTTAAGTTGATTCCTAGGTATTTAATTTTCTGTGGCACAATTGTGAATGGAATTGTTTCCTTAATATCCCTTTCTCCTCTTTCATTATTTGTATATAGGAAAGCCACTGACTTTTGGGTGTTGATTTTGTATCCTGCCACTCTACTATATGTGTCTATTGTTTCTAGGAGTTTTTTGGTTTAGGGTTCTCTACGTATAATATCATGTCATCTGCAAATAATGATAGCTTGACCTCTTCCTTGCCTGTCGGGATGCCTTTTATATCCTTTTCTTCTCTGATTGCTATGGCAAGTGCTTCCAGTACTATACTGAATAAAAGAGGTGTTAGTGGGCAACCGTGTCTTGTCCCTGATCTCAGAAGGAAGGCTTTCAATTTTTCCCCATTTACAATAATGTTCGCGGTGGGCTTTTGGTAGATGACTGTAACCATCTTGAGGAAAGTCCCTTCAATTCCCATTTTCTGGAGGGTTTTAATCATAAACAGGTGCTGGATCTTGTCAAATGCTTTCTCTGCATCTATTGATAGGATCATATGGTTTTTATTTTTTCTCTTATTGATATGCTGTATTATGTTGATTGACTTGCGAATGTTGAACAAATCTTACATTCCTGGGATGGATCCTAATTGGTCATGAAGTATAATCTTCTTGGTGAGCCTTTGGATTCTGTTTGCTAGTATTTTGTTGAAAATTTTAGCATTTGAGTTCATCAGGTATATTGGGCTGTAGTTTTCTTTCTTTGTGTTGTCTCTCCCTGCTTTGGGTATCAGGGTGATGATATGTGCCTCATAGAAGCTGCTTGGGAGTGTTTCTGTTTCTTCTATTTCCTGGAAGAGCTTGAAAAGGACTGGCAGTAGGTCCTCCTTAAAGGTTTGGTAGAGTTCACTAGTGAATCCGTCTGGACCTGAGCTTTTGTGTTTGGGCAGACTTTTAATTACTGTTTCTATTTCCTCGATGGTGATAGGCTTATTCAGGTATTGCAGGTATTCTTGTTTCAGCCGGGGAGGTTATAGGACTTCAAGAATTTATCCATTTCTTCTAGATTCTTGTGCTTCACTGCATACAGGCTCTCAAAGTAATCCCTAATGATCTTTTGGATTTTTGTGGTTTCTGTTGTGATGTCACCCCTTTTTATTTCTGATACTGTTTATTAGGGTTCTCTCTTTCCCTGTCCTTACAAGTCTTGCCAATGGTTTGTAAATCTTGTTTATTTTTTCAAAGAACCAGCTCTTGGTTTCATTAATCTTTTGGATTTTTTTTTTTGGTTTCCAACCAATTGATTTCTTCTCGAAGTTTTATTATTTTCTTTCTATCTGCCTGGGTTGGGCTCCTTTTGTTGGTCTTTTTCTAATATTCAGCTCTGTTCAGGTTATTTATGTGGGCCCTTTCTTGTATCCTGATGAATGCTTGCAGAGCTATAAACTTCCCTCTTTTTTAACATTTTATTATACCACCGTGAGATATACAATTACAACGTTGTTCACATTTGGAGGTTTCGGTCACACAGTGTTCCAGCACCCCCCCCCCCCCCAGTGCCCATCTCCCACCACCCATGTCCCAAATTCGCCCCTCCCCCTCCCATGGCCTTCCTAAATGGCAGGTTCTTTATCTCCTCTCTCCTCCTCTCTCTCTCTTCCTTCCCCTACACATTGTGGGTTGCGCTACAAACCACTTAGAAGCCATCATTTGCATTTTTGCCTGTATTTAATGCTCAGTTCTATGTTGGTATCAGACCTTTTGACATTTATTCACACATTAAACTTCCCTCTTAACATGGCTTTTGCCATGTCCCACAAGTTCTTATAGTTGTTGTCTTCACTTTCATTTGTTTCCAGAAATCTTTGGATTTCCTGTTTGATTTCTTCTATGACCCATTGGTTGTTCAGTGAGCTGTTCACTTTCCAGGTGTTTGGTTTGACTCCCTGTTTCTGTGTACGGTTAAATTCCATTTTCAATGTATCATGATCTGAAAAGATAGTTGACACAATTTCTACCTTTTTATTTTATTGAGGTATTCTTTTTGACTCAGCACGTGGTCTATCTTGGAGAATGTTCCATGTGCACTAGAGAAAAATGTGTATTCAGCTTTTTTGGCATGAAAAGCCCTGTATATATCCACCAGTACTCTTTCTTCCATTTATTCCTTCAGGGCCAATATTTCCTTGGTGAGTTTCAGTCTTGTTGATCTATCCATAGTTGATAGAGCAGTGTTGAAGTCTCCAACTATATTGTGTTACTGTTAATGTCTTCTTTGAAGTCTCTTAGCAGTTGTTTTATGTATTTTGCTGACCCCTCCTTGGGTCCATATATGTTTAGTAGTGTAATTTCTTCCTGGATATATACCCCTTAATTATTAAGAAATGGCCTTCGTTGTCCCTTCTAACCTTTCTCAGCCTGAAGTCTATATTATCTGATACTAGTATCACTATACCAGCCTTTTTGGAGGAATTGTTTGCGTGGAGAATTGTCTTCTTCCAACCTTTGACTTTGAGTCTGTGTTTGTTCTGATTACTCAGATGTGTTTCTTGTAGAGAGCAGAATGTTGGGTTCAGTTTTTTAATCCATTTTGTCACTCTGTTTCTCTTAATTGGTGCATTTAGACCATTGACATTGAGAGAGATTGTCATCGGATTTTGTGCCATCTTTCTGTTTGTGCTTGTTGTGCTTTTGGGTTTGGTCGTATTACAGTAGACCCTTCAGTCCTTCTTTTTAAAGTTGGTTTTGAGTCTATGAAGTTCCTGAATTGTTGCTTATCCATGAAGTTGGATGTACCTGAATGTGAGTCTGGCCGGGTAAAGAATTCTTGGTGAGACCTGCAGTTCATTGAGCCTTTTCACAATATCCCACCATTGTTTTCGGGCTTGGAGTGTTTCATCAGAGAAGTCTGCTGTAACTCTTAGGGATGTTCCTTTGTATGTTATTTCCTTCTTGATCTTGCTGCTTTCAGTATTCTATCTCTATAGTTTTTGTAATTCTAATTAAGATGTGTCTTGGAGTATTCTTGTTGAGGTTTCTTTTAGCTGGTATCCTACAGGCCTCCTGGATCTTGAGGCAAGCATTCTTTAGTTCTGGGAACTTCTCAGCAATTCGGATTTGACGGTTTCTTCTTCATCAAGGTTTTCTTCTTGCCCTTCTGGGACCCCAATGATCCATATGTTGTTTCTTCTGGCTTCATCCCGGTTATCTTTTGTTGTCTGTTCAGTAATTGTAGTCTTTTTTTCCATTTTCTGGTGTTGTGTAGACAATCTTTGGAACACATCTCAAGATCACTAATTCTTTCTTTGGAAGCTATTATTCTCCTATGGTGGCCTTCCACTGTGTTTTTCATTTCATTTGCCTTATTTTTAATATATGTCATTTCCATTTGCATTTTCCTCATTTCTTCTCTCTTCCTCTTGTATTTTATTGATTTTGCATTCCATTGCTTCTTTGAGTTCCTTATGCATCCTTAACAATTCTTTCTGAAATTCCTTATCAGAGAGGTTATACAACTCATCGGTATTGCTTGGCTCATCTGGACTAGTGACTTCACTCACTGAGCTTGATGGAATTTTGCTTTGCTTTACCATTATGACTATTGTAGGTTGCAAATGCGAGTTCTTGGTGACAAGATTGTACAGTTAGTAGATGTCTGGGCTGTTTGCAGATTTTGGGAGGGTGGAAAGGAGTGTAGGGACAAAGGTTCACTTATACCTCGCGTCCATGCGGTTTTGAGTTTTGGGATCTGGGTGTAGGGTTCTGGCCTGTTCCCTGGGGCTGATTGGGTCCACAGAGACACAAGGATCACACACACACACACACACACACACACACACACACACACACCTGTGGGGAGGTTGCAGTCATTCCCGGAAGCGTAGGGCCCAAAGGGTCTGGGGTGGAACCAAGGCCGTTTGCCTCGGTTCCCGTTGATGGAAGTTCCATCTGTTCCCTGGGGCTGTTTGGGTCCGAGGAGACGCAAGGATCACACACACACACACACACACACACACACACACCCCTGTGGGGAGGTTGCAGTCGTTCCCAGAAGCGCAGGGCCCAAGGGGTCTGGGGTGGAACCAAGGCCGTTTGCCTTGGTTCCCATTGATGGAAGTTCCGGCTGTTCCCTGGGGCTGTTTGGGTCCGTGGAGACACAAGGATCACACACACACACACACACACACACACACACACACACACACCCTTTGGGGGAGGTTGCAATAGTTCCCTAACAAGATCTATTCTTGCTATACAAAAAGCATAGAAAAGAGATAAAGAAAATGATCATGTAAATGGGAATTTGGAATTCTCTCTCTTGCTCTGAACCTAAAATGAACATATGGAGAGTATAGAAACAACTCAATATACTGATTCCTTTCACATCAATATTTCTTTGCAATAAGTCATTAAATATATTTTCAATATTTTCAAACTTCATCTTGGTATAGATGAAACATTGTCAGAACAATATCAGATGAAGAACTGTATGTTGTTTAACTTCTAATACGTGGGTATACACTTTCTGCTAATAGAACTTTTCAGATTTCCTAGTCAAATAAGTCTGATACATTTAATTAGAATATTTGATAGAGTACTGCAAAGAGAAAGACTCACTGAAAGTTTAAGCAGATTGAAACACTCTTCTTTCTTCCATATGTAATGTCATGGTTAAAGGAAGAATTTTAAGGTGAAGTTTAGTCACAGTCAGAGGGAGGTTTCTTCCAGCTATTATTTTACCAGGTCCAAAAAGCAACTTTGATCTCATCCAACAAGATGCTATTTTAGCTGCCACATAGGGGAGTTGCCCAGCATCAATCAAGGAAAAATGCAAAAGTAAGCATGCTTCTTTCCTTGGAGGTGTGACCCAAAATATAATATCTAATTTACAAACCAGAGACCAGAATTTATTCTTAGTCACTTTGACTGCAAGAAAGGTTAAAAGAAGTGAAATCTGTGATAGAGTGACCACATGCTCAGCTGAAAAGTTTATTATAATGGAAAGAATGAATATTGAAAACCAAATTTCATCTCTCCTTACCCATCCCATTGTGATTTCAATTTTCAAGTGTTAGATTCATTTTTAAAGCATGGCAAATGCCTTATGATATGATCAAATAAAGTGCAGAAAATCAATTATGTACACTGAATAGCTATCTAATTCTCACTGCCCAAGCCTGCGTCATCATCATCAATAAAGGCTTAGATTAGTAATTATTATTGTTAAATGCAGAATGTGTTCTTAAGAGAGAACACATATCACTTTAAAGGTACTTTATGTAAAAACAAATATACAGGTACCTATCTTGATATCCTTACACACGTATATGATTATATGTGTATGTTTCAGGAAATGCTTATCCGAGTCTGTCCGCTTTCACTTCTTTAGTTTGCTGTAGAACTCTTACAATTTTTTATATCGCTTTGCAATAGTCTGACCTTTATTCAGTTTAAAGGACCCTAGTTAGGAGTTTGAATACTTATGCTTAAGCTTTGTTCTTTTGCTAATTATCTGTCTGACCTTGGGAAATTATCCTTACTGATCTGGTTTCAATTTCCTCACCTTCCAAATGAAGGTGTTGGCCAAGGTGATCTCAAGGTCCTATTGTGCTCTAATTTCCATGATTTTCTGACTCATAGTACATTGTGAATGCTGATCTAATTAATTCTCCTAGTCACCTTCAAGATACTCAGTGGAATATATTTTCTCATTATGTTCAAGAGTTTGATTTGTATATCTGTAAAGATTATAGTTAACTATAAATACTAATTTTGCCTTTCCTGAAAAACTCAAAATTAAGCTTCATGATATTATGTATTAGTTGAATGGAGCAAATGCTCCCCTTTCTTAATTTTTACTACATTAATGCTGTTTTCCTTCATTGATAAGCCCTTAAAGGTATTCATTTGTACAGCACCATGTTAAAGACAATACTTTGAAAGTACAAACAGTTTCTTAATGCAGAACATGCAAAATTACTTTCTCTAAAATATGGTAAATGTTTGAAGTTAAATCACTTCTCATTCTACTGTATTAAGGCATTTTGCTCTAAAATAAATATTTATTGATTCTCTTTTATGAATTGTTTTGGGACTCATGAACCTTGTTTGGATTCAGTAAAAGAAGAACCACATAGATACATAGAGGTATCTTAAATGATTTGAGAATCACCATCAAGGTTTGGTAGCTAACTAAAGATAAGTTGGTTATTCTCTATTAGGTTTCTCAATTAATAGAATTGCAAACTTATGAAACTGTCACCGTAGCTATGAAGCAAGGAAACTAATTTAAGAAAGTTGTGCAAGTAAGCAGATGCATAGTAAAATACCACCCCAGGTATTCCACGGGTTCACTTTGTAAGCTTCTGGAATGTCCTATAGAGTGTGTTCCAGCTGAAAATCACTGTAGTCTCCCACCCTATGCAGAATGGCAGGTATTTACTCACAAAACAATTTTTGAAGTCTTCAAAATCATCCAACTCATATACTTGATGACATTGTGATTAGAGATATTGAAAATGGTAAGACAGTAAAATTTAGTAACTAATACGTATGGAGTGCCTGCCAGGTCAGGGGTAGAAACTTTCCCCTACTTGCAATCCTTGTGTCGGTCCTGATTATTTTCACAGATGCAGGCAAAAGACTAGGAACTCCTTAAGTCAGAGTCACAGCAAAGCAATGTAGATGTGTTGGCAGTGGGGTTAGGGTGCCACAGAAAGACCACCGAGCACAATTCCCCCTCCTGCCTACCAAACCACCACCTCACCAGGGAGAAGGTCATTGGGGGTTCAGGACAGACAACAATCCTCCTCACTCCTTCAGGATTTAGACATTAAGAGTGTGTGTTCCTTCCAAGTATTTCAGGCTTTTGGTCTATTTGCAGCAAAGTTAATTTCAGGAGAAAATTCATAATGTAAAGAAATATTAGAAAATATTATTGGAAAAGTGGGAATATGTTCAATAGTGAGTTGGGGTTCTCCTAGAGAGAGAAGTAGAGAGAGAGAGAAAGAGAGAGATAGAGAAAGAGAGAGAGAACATTGGAAAGTTGGTATGCAGGAGACTCCCAGAAATTAATTGAGCCACAAAAACTTAAAGGAAAAATGACACATAGCCAGAGTATGGTGTTTCAAGAAATTTCCAAAACAGACACATGTGTGCAGAACATCGTAAAGGGACAGTTTCACATCCAGTGTAGACTCGACTGGATGACTTCAAAAGGAGATAAAAGTAAAATTCTCGTCCCAGAAGCTGATTTTATAGTTTTTTTTTTCCCAGCTACCCCATCTTGGGGTCAGTTGCTAGTGAGTTTTCAAGGAAACACTGCCGGACCATCCCTTAGTGAGGACTTGATGGGTTTGAGCTGTTTCCGGCTTTATGAAATTCACTTGAACCTCATTGCCAAGGCGTCTCCTACCCTGTCTGTGACTTCCTACCATGAGCATATTTGCATGTTTCCCTTCCATGGTAACAGTGTGACACTTCCCGGTGGAGGCTTTCCAAGTTTTGTCACAGCTGGGAAACCCAGAACAGCACTGTAACCCTTTGAAAAAAAAAGCATTAACCAACCAGGAAAGATGCCACTACCTATCACGTGTGTGTTACGGGCAGCTGGGGAGTTGGGGGACAACTTTGCTAAGAATGACAGTCAGGGCAATTATCAATAGACTGGGATTGATTTGTTAACATAATTTGTCATTTTTATTTAGAGCTTGCAATATTTACAATTGTGCATTGCTAGTATAATAGGGACTTGTAACACAATAAAATCTCTTATTTATATGTTAATTTCCCTTCCAAGTTTCCCACATAATGTTGTCAAAATAATGCTAGAAACATAATTATAATCTCTAGTACTATTCTCCAAAAAAGCACAGGAAAAGCTGAGTAGAAAAGAGCAACATTGTTAGCATGAAAACACTCAAGTTAGGATAGATGTCCACTGCTGACTGGAGGACAGCTTCCGAGAGGGTTTGTTTGGGTCTGTTGGTTTTTTGTTTGTCTGTTTCTTTGTTTTTAACCACATCCAGCAGTGCTCCTGCTTACTTCTGCCTCTGTGCTCAGGGATCCCTTCTGATGGACTCAGGGACCCAAATGAGGTGCTGGGGATAGAACCTGGGAAAACCTCAAGCATGTACATTCAAGCAAAGCTAGCACCCGTCCTTTGCCCGTCTCTTCAGCAGGGTTTCTGATTTTATAACCAGCAGAGATAGAGCAATATGACAGCTTAATAGATAAATTCTAGAATTCCTTTTTCAGGAAACTCATACATATTCATGAGGAAGAACAGCAAGGGTGAATTTGTACAATTGAAGAATATAGAAACAACATAGTAGAGTCATGGATAGTCCTTCTGGATGTCTACCCTGACAGGTACCTGCCACCCAGGTTCCTGGAGCCTTATTAGCAAACACATTCTACCCTGGCCCACTCAGACCCGAAGAATGTTAACAGGAAGTTTCTGCCAGAGCGGATTGACACACCCCCCAAAAGCCTTGGGTTAGTCTGTTTTAGCTTTTGCAAACACTGTAAATCTTCAAATTTTAGGAGAAAAGAGAAGGCCCAAAGTTGCAAAAAGCTTTAAGAATATGTGTTGACTAAACTTGCATATCTAAGGTTATTTAAGTTTTCTCTAAGTATACTAATTCTGATTTTGTCTACTTGTTAACACATTTGAAGCAGCAGACAAGGTAATGCAATTTTTTAGCATTTATTTACAGAAATGCTTCCTTTTATAAATAAATATATGCAAGCCACATCTCAGAAGCGCTTTCTGTGCCGATTGATTTTAAGCACAAATCAAATGCATCCTGCCGGATCTTCTGAGTTTTCGTCCTTAATATGCCGGTTTTATTCTCAACATGTCTCCCAATAATGAAGTGTTTTGTGATGTTTTTGGTAAGGTAGGTAAAAGCTACAATTCTAACAAAGAAAACTACAGTTAACCGTTCTCCTCCCAGCCCCCATGCATAACATGTTAGTGGAAAACTTTTTTTCCATAGATTTTCTCATTTTTGCAAATTTGCATAAACTCTTTGTTATCACATACTGAATTTTATTTCACAGCTCTTTTGCTTTCTTTGACAATGAATTGTAATATACTAAATGGTCTATTGCATGCAAGTTCCTAATTTAATTTTTACCTAGATTAATTTGAATATATATTTGATTTTGTTTGTTTTTTGGCTGTAGACCTAGTGATTCATTGTCTGTTGTTGCTGGATATATTTAATTCAGACTTTTACTTTGAAAGTTATTAACACTGCATTTGACCATTTATGGGAAAATTCCTAACTTAGAGGCTCCTAAAGGTCTATATATAAGCTATGCATTGTAATAGTATAGAAATTCAAATAACAGTTACATATCCTAGGTAAAAATCTAATTTCCTCTAATAAAGCTATATTTTATTAAATGTATGAAAAAGGAATTTTTTTTTTCTTTTTTGAGTCATACCTGGTGATGCTCAGGGGTTATTCCCATATCTGCACTCAATAATTACTCTTGGCAGTGCTCAGGTGACCCTATGGAATGCTGGGGATTGAACCCGGGTCAGCCACACTTGCAAGGCAAACACCCTACTTGCTGTACTATTGCTTCCACCCCAGAGATTGTGTGTGTGGTGTCTGTGTGTAAGTGTATGTATGTGTGGCTGTGTGGCTGTCTTTTTGTTTTGTTTTTGTTTTATTTTGTTTTGAGGCAACATATGGTGGCACTCGGTGTTACTCCAGTCTCAGAACTCAGCGACCCCTCCTGGTGATTCTCAGGAGATCACATGACCCGAGTCCATTCGAAAGGATCCTTGACTAGAGAACCAGAAGTAAACCCTGAACACTGGTGGTTGCACTACCATTCCCCCAATCTCAAAAAATTATTGCAGTGAGAAAAATAAAAAGAGATGAAGGAAGAAGAACTGAGGCTTGGTGTGCTGAAAGCCGCCCACCCCCAGATTTTGAAGCTCGTCTTACTGTGCTCTCTATGCAGTGGTTTTCGTTTCTCATCCAGATGTGAAGAGCTATATTTCATATCACTTCACTTGTATCACCTTGTCTTCCCGTTGTTCATCGATTTGCTCAAGTGGGCACCAGTAACATCTCCATACGTCCTGTTGTAAGCAAGTGTACCCCATGGCATCTGCTTGCTCCAGGAAAGGAAAAGCCTCAAACTATTCCTTCAGGTCATCGGAATGAGGTCCATAATTGTTACTGTTTTTTTTGGCATATCAACTAAAACACGGGTAGCTTGCTAGGCTCTGCTGTGTAGGTGGTATACTCTCAGTAGAAGGCTCTCATCTCGAGCATTTACTGAAACTGAAAGGGAGAAGATCAGGTTTTCTCTTGGGTGGAGCTCTGAGGAGCTGTGGGGTCTGGATGTTAAAATGACTGACCTCATGGTGTGTGGGTTGCTTTGGCTTCCTGCTAGGCTCACTGTGATGACGGGTCACAACTAAAAAGTGCCTAGTACTGTATACAGTGCATAAATGTGAAAGATCCTGGGAAGGATTTGATCCTAATATCTAGTACTATCTAAGACTGTGGAAGTAACCCATGGAGCTGACCTTTGGTGATTGGTAAGAGGCTCGGCCAGCCCCTGGTCAAGTCCAACATCGCTCCAAGGGTTCACTCACACATTCGGGAGTGGCTAGTGCTGGCCAGACTTGGAGCCGGGATTTGGGCTCCTCCCGCCTTTCCTCCACCTCCATGCCAGTTACCCCCGGAGGAGAGACATGCCAGACTCACAGCTCTGTCGGCTCGCAGCCGACTGATTTCGTAACTCAAATATACGCATTAGCCATCAGTCAATCAAAGTAAATAGAATGAAATCTAACCATTCCTGCTTCTACTACCCTTGATATAATTTGACTAATAACATGCCTCAACAAAACATAAGTTAAGAAATACAGTCGTCTGTGTTCAATATAAGTGACCATTCCGGATAAAATAAGAGTGGGGATCTAAAACGTTGTGTAGTCTGCTGCAATAGGTTTAAAATTTAGAAATAATGTGTAAGAGAAGAGAGAGAGAGAGAGAGAGAGAGAGCGAGAGAGAGAGACAGAAGCAGCAAAGTGCCTGCCAAAGACAGACTGGGGTGGGGAGGGAATCTGGGAATATCGGTAGTGTGAAATGTGCACTGGTCTAGGGATGGGTGCTGGAAAACTGTGTGACTGCAACCTAATCATGAATAGTTTTGTAATTGTTTATCCCATGGAGGTATAATAAAATTTTAAAAAACACATTGAGAAAATGATTATTCTGAGAATGGCAGCATGGTGATTAGGCAGTCAATCTAAGAGAATTCTTGCTGTCCAAATTGCAAAGAGGAATGTGTTCCATTTACACCTTAAACACTACTTCAACGTATCACATAATTTCAAAATTGAATCGCTATTGGTAATATAAAAGCAGAGTCTTGCTCACAGATTAATAGATCGCAATGGACAAGATAAGGTACATTGGAAGAATTCAACCAATTTATTACATTGATATCTATGTCAGAATTTGTTTTATTACAGTACCCAGACTTACAGTGTTCTTCATATTTGGGCTTTAGACATGCTGTTCCAACACCAACCGACACCGACACTGCGGTCTACTTCCTGCCCCAGGGTGCCCAGTTTCCCTCAATGACCACACCTGCTCCCCAGCCGGCCACCTTGACAGATGCATTCATAATTTTGGTCGTTGAACTCTGGATCTCCTGTTTTCATTGCTGTTGACTGTCATTTGGATATATGGCTATACCACTGCCAGATTTTTTTTAAATCTCAACTCTGTGTAACTTGATCAATAAACACACAACATAATAATTTAGGTTTTTCAAATTTATTTATTTTTTCCACCTTTATTTTCTCAGTACTTTATTTTCTCAATACTTAGTACTTTCAAGTTTGGATGTTCCTTTTTAGAATTGATTGATGCTTTAATTACCTGCAGGAAGTACTATTACCTTTTATTGTGCCTTTAAATAGAACCTGATTTTATATAATGCGCTACTGAGAAGTGCAGAAGAGGAGTGTATATTGCCTGTGTAAATCCCAGCTCAGTCATTTTCATGCTCAAGTTCAAAATTATTTCACTTATCACTGTAATACTTTCTTCACCTGCAAAATAAAAAGATATTAATACCGATTTCATAGGTTCATGTTGAGTCTTAAATGAGTTAATAAAGGAAAGATCTTTTTAAAATTGCCTATAATTTAGGAGACAGTCAACGTTAGTCAGTTCTTACAAAAATACTTATCGTTTACAAAATTAAACATATTCATTACAAAATAATCAATATCCTAGTTTATGCTCCCTCTAAATATTTTGAGGCTAAAGAAAAAGAATTGATTTTGCAATTAAGATGAAAATATAATTTTTAACAAATGATATTGGCACTGTACATTTATTGTTGCTTTCATTTTAAGTATATACCACTGACTGAGCAGAGAGCTTGTTTTAAAAACCTTAGTTTTTTTGCACTAATTATGTGTGTTTTTATAATATAATAGACCATAATTTAAATATTAAAATACAAAACACTTAGCATTGTATATATAATTTTTGTACTTTTCTTTCCAAGACATACTTGTCCCTCAAATAACAGAATTTATGTTTATAGACATATGAATCCAATCTAAATTTTGAGGCTCACTTTACATTTTGAGCATGATGAATTAGACCGGAATTGAAAAACTTAAAAGAGAATTGAATAGCTTGTTAAGAACCCATAAGTCAAATAGATCCCAATCCACAGAATGGAATACTTTGCAAAGCTGAGCTGATTGCTACAATAAACCAGTTACCTAGGAAGAAACAAGGAATGATGCAGGGGGTTGGGGGATGGTGAGGAGGGGGTGCCTAAAGGGGGGAAATTACTTAATAAAAGCAATGAACGCTCTTGGGTCCTGATTTTTCAGAATTTTGTTTTTGCACATATGAATACTTCTTGCATAATATTATTACATACTTGCTATTGTCATGTAAGAAGTATTCACTTCACTTTCTATAGTATTGTTTTAATAATTATTATGTAATTATTAATAATTATGTGTCAATAATTAATATGTAATAATTATTAAAATAATTATATCTTACTCTGATTAATTATATCTTAATAGCATGTAAGAAATATTCACTTTATGTAATTATTTTCTGTGTGATTGGTCCTTGTGAGTATATACATGCAGTATGATATTTGATCTCGAGTCACTATGCCACCTTCCTGTGGATAGGCTTCATTTAATGAGTCAAGCCAATTTCATATAATTACAATATAATTTTATGGGGGAGTTCACATTACAACTACATAATCATATGATTCAATTAGTAATAAAGTGCAGAAGGAGTGAACAAAGCACAAAGATTAGAATCCGGGAGACAGACAGGCTTTCTGACAGAGTGATGCTCTGAATTTCTTTCTAGCTGGTCATTCCTAGGGAGGCGAAGGTCCTCTTCTGAGCCAGTGTCCTTGATGATCCTCCCCTGGAGAAGATTTCAGGTATTTGGATAGAGGCCAGGGGACATCTCAAATCTGGCCCAATCTGATAATCTGATGCCCAAATGTATACTTTATTTCAGAGGCAAGTGATCCATTCGATTTCATTAATACCAAGACATTTCGCATAGTAGGTTCTTTACTAATCTTCCCCATTGCATGGCTGTTATTGTCAATAAAGCAAGTCACTCACTCTCTCTATTGCTTCCCATTTACATCCAAAGAGGTTGTGCTGTCTCACTGGCAGCCATCTTTCCATCAATAGGAATCATTTCAACATATACTACAATGTGATCTGTTGGGTCCACTACACTATCACCACTTGTAATAACAAGTTAATATTCATTTACCATTTTAATATTTGAGGTACATGTTCAATTGCACATGGTATACTTAGGTGTCAACACACACAGGTTCCAATTTTGCTTTCTATTTTCTAACTGCTCTATGCTGGAAGGGGGCCAAGGTGTGAGATATTATGGCTGTCCTGAACCCAGGATTATCAGACCTCTGCTGCCTCCATCATACTGCCAACGTTTGACCTCAGGGAGAGCAGAGCCTCACACACGAGGTAGATCCGTAGGGAAGTTCATACTGTATTCACCTTAACCTCCCCCAAAGACCATCTAGGTCTGTCTGCAGAAAAAGATTGGTGATGGCATTGCCATGGCAACCTATGATTGACAGAGCCTGAGGATTACAGTGAAACTTATCATTTAGAACAGACAAGGCAAGTTGTCTGGAGCATTTAGCCTCAACCCTTAGCATCAAAGCCCTCGAGAAACTGCTAAAAGACAGGGAAACCATTAAGCACGGTGGAAATGCCACTATTGATGTGAGAGTCATTGCCTCTCAGATGAGGCACTGATCTTTAGTCTGAGGACTTTGGGAAACATGAGGGGAGATTGTGGGGATAGCTCAGTCTCATGGCATTCCTGATGACGTCACACTGTCAGTCATGGCCCCAAGGAAACAAACAATGCTTCCACGAAATACAATTTGACAAAGGAAAAAAAATAGCAAATTTAAACCCTTTGACTATCCTATGCTATGAAGCAAAAGGGAGAGTAAGTTGAAATAAAATATATAATACAAAATCAGCAAAATTGACTGAAAATATCACAAGAATTCTTTACTATTGATGCAGATTGAACCCATAGCCCAAATTGTTCAAAATGATGAAAAGTGATTGCAGTCTGGTTAGATGAACAATTATATCTTTCTGTGCTTTAAACTGCTATTCATAAGGAGAAATCTAAGTATTCGTTAAACTGCATATAATTTAGGGGACATTTTATTGTACTTATGCTGATTTGTATAAATTTATAAAATCTAAATTTTTAGAGATTGACATTACAGCTGTCAAGCTGTTCATAAAATGTTTCTTCATAGATTAACCCAAAATCAATGGGACAGTTCATACCTGAAACAATTGAATTACAAAAAAGATTTAGACCTTTCTGGTCTATACTTGGCAATCATCAAGTACATTTTACAGAGGGAGTGAGTTTAATAATTGTTTTAAGTTGGAGAGTAATTGAGAATATTATGGCATCCCTATACCCAAATGTCCTATTTTTCAGATAATCATACAGAAAAAAAACAAAGCAAGTCCTTGTGTATAGAAATTTCAGGAACATGAAGAACTGTAATTAACCGAGCAAAAGGCAAGAATACAATAATCCAAAGCTTTCTTATGCAAAGGTGATTTTGTCATAGTTTCAACTCACACTTCAATTTCTCTTTAGGCAACTGTTCTCTAAATAAAAACTTATATTTATCTCAGTCAATTTTCCGAGAGAAAATCTATTACAAAAAGTAATGGAATTGTATTTCTTTGAAATTGTGCTTAGTCCCTTCAGAATGTTCTGTTTACACCAACCGCTGACATTGCTAGAACACTTGAGGACGCTTACCCCAGGGTGGGTAATCCAGTTATAAAGTAGTCATGCTATTTGGAATTTAATTTGTCAACTAAATAACAGAAAGGACAGCAGGTGTTTTTGCCTAACTCCATTGGTTATGATTAGAGATATTACAAAACTATGAAAATTAATGTTGACATACCACTTTAAAAGCTAATTTTCTTGTGTGTGTGACATGCCATCGCATATCTGAAATGTGTGTATTCCCACTTGCCGGAATAAAACATTATTTGTTGGTGTGTTCAGTTCTAAAAGCAGATGTTGTCTACTTCAATCAATTTTCAGCTATTAATGGTAGCTTTTAACTATATTTGTGAAAGGCAGATATGTTCAATTAGTATTTTTCAGGAGTAACATGACATTTATTCTGAGGAGAAATTTCAGGCTGCCAAAATTGATTGTAACATAGGATCATGTAGACAGAAATTACTAAGTGTAAGCAATATTGTTTGCAGCTTTAGGGAATGACTTCATTTTCCCTCAGATTTTTGCACTACCTAGGAGGCAATGAATGGTGATTTCCTGTTGGGATATAGAATAAAAAGACTCTAAATAGACTGAGTGGATTTGCAAAGTTATAATGAATCACAAAATATCCTCCTTCAGTATTTCAGGGTATTACATTTGTTTTCTTTCACCAATATTCATCACAGAATCATATACTATCATCATCTATTTTCTTATTAAATATAAAAAGGCAAATAGTAAGCTTTATGGAATTTTCCAGGAAATTACTATTATTCACTATATTTCTTATAATTGGAGACGTTAAAATAATTAAGGTGAATAATAAAGCTTCAATAAAAGCATGAAGTTATGTTTGCGTGTCTGCGGTGCTCACTCTGCCTATGCAGCGACCTTTTCTGCTTCTTAGAGCTTCTCCACATCTTAAAAAAAATCACTGTGTGTGGGAGGTCTGGGATCTTAAATTGTTATTATTTTAGTTGGCTAAACTTGATTTCTTATACAATATGAAATTATACAAATTTATTTCCCACCTTTGTTTTTGTTGTTTCTTCAAGAAACTGTACAAAATTACAATCAGATACTGCTAACAGAGCATAAGCTTTATGAATTTTTTTCTTTTTTTTTTTTTTTGCTTTTTTGGGTCACATCCGGCAATGCTCAGGGGTTTCTCCCTGGCTCTGCACTCAGGAATTATTTCTGGCGGTGCTCAGGGATCATATGGGATGCCGGGGATCTAACCTGAGCCCTCATGGGCTAGCCACGTGCAAGGAAAATGCCCTACCCTCTGGGCTATCGCTCTGACCCCAGCCTTATGAATTTCTTGGCTGGGTGCATAAATTTTGTAAGAAGGAGGAATGGAGAAATATATTCAAAGACAGAGCTTTCTGTTTACTGGTCACGTTTACTTTATTCTAAACTTTTACCACAATAGAATTTTTTTTTATTCCAAATGTTCTATAACCATTTTCTTGGAATGTTTGAAAGCTGTTCTATATATTCTGAGAAAATGGAAGAGAAAGAGCTTTAAGAATTAAAGCGTATAACTACAATTGGGGAGAAAAAAGAATTTTGTCTCAAGTGGAACTGTTTCTATTTATTAGAAGTATTATTATTATTTTACCTAAGAGAATGTTCATTGAATTACAAAGAGGCACATTGAGGCGACCATACTTATTTGCGCCAACTAAATATGCCTCACATATTTTAAACGAATTGTTAAATTCATTCCTTACTGAAAACACATGAGAGTATGGCTGAGATTATAACTCACAAGTAAAATAAAATCCCTGGTGTTATTAGAGCTGCTGTTGGAAAGAGGCATTTCAAACAATGTGAAACAAGTATTAAAAAATATTAGTGTGTCCAATGATTTAGGTAGAAAATATGAAATGTTAAAATCTCAACTAAGAACATATAAATTTGAATATTCAAAGTGATAAAAAAATACCCTCGGTGTATTTCACAGGAATTCTAGGAATAGGAAATAGCAAATACAGATACTGAAAGATAGGAACCAATTCGTTATATGTCAAGGAAAAAGTGAGTAGGAGGTAAGAATTGTGGAGGTAGAGTGAGAAAGAAATGCCAGTGAGGTGCTGGGTATTAGGGATGGGGTAGGCAACCATGAACGTTGCCTTAGGAAAGACTTCCATTCTATGCCAAAAGAGATCATTGGAATCTCTTAATTATGAGAGTAATGTGATTTTAGTTAAACATTAATGAAATCACAGTAGGTCAAAAGTGATCAATCTAACTAAAAATTAATATGCATATTATGTGGCTAATTTATGTTAGTAATATTTGTAGATGCAAATAGATGTTTTCCTTTGAACTGTGCTCTAAGATCTTACTAAAAGACGCTTATTACTATCACCTATAATTTAGAAGTACTTATTCTTGGGATATAATTTTATTAGTTTCAAAAGCTTAGAATTAGCAAGTCTTTAATAAAATATAGAATCACATTTTCTGACTAAAGCGCAATCATGAACAACATTGTAACTGTCTATCTACCAGTGATAAAATAAAATTATATATATATACAGAGAGAGATTATCTTTATAGAAATAACTATATTATCTTTATATGCAGTCTTTATGTTTTGTATATACGTCATGTAATCTAGTACAACATGATTTGTTTTGCAAATGAAAGAAAACTGTTACCCAAAGAATTGTACACAACCCCAAACGAGGCAGAATTAAGTTTCCAGACCAGGCTTAGGATGAGCTTTGTTACAGATTCCTAGTGCAGCCCTTTTGCTCCATAATTATAAAAACACAAGAAGGATGTGCACCTTGGATTCAGTTTAGCTATTGATGGAAGTTTACCGCAAACAGCTTATGTTTTATTTCTATCTTCTTTATGAATAACAAAGTGATTTTTACTTAATCTACTGGATTTTGACATCATTCTAATATTCTGGGATCCACATTTTTTATGTAATAATTAATCTACCTAAATTTGCTTACTATGTATTACTTGAAGTTAAACATTTGGTTGATCTGATTTATTAGCATAATTTCAGTGAGAGAAATTTGGTTTAGTTTCTTTTATGCCAAAATTTCAGATAAACTGACTTTTTGAAAATGGAATTTGTCAGTTGGTTTACAAGTTATATTTATGGGGACAACTGATGCCTCCTTAATCTATGTACCTTTTATATAAAACATTAAAATCCAGGATTGGAAAGGTACTGAGTAATGAACTTGCCTTGCATGCAGCTGACTTGGTGTAACATATTAGTTTTTAAAAGTATAAAGTTAGCAAATCTTTAGTAGAACTAAGACCATTATGCTGTTAGGAAATTTAAGAAGATTTAAGAATATTAAAGTGGCTGGAGTTTTATTCATGGCCCAACATATGGTCTTCTAGAACACAGCCAGACATGGCCCCAGAGACCAGATTGAAGAGCAAGCCTTGGGCGCTGCACAATGTGCCTCAAAAGTAAAAAGAAAAAGAAAAAGCAAACAAAAAAAGAAAACCCTAAGGTCTGTTGTGTAACTGTAAAAAGGCAGAGGAAAAACTAAACTAAAAGAATAAGAAGATGAATAGGATTATGAGAAACCAAAATAATTTGACAATTGTTTTCATTACCTTTATATGAAAAAAAAATCCTGTCACTTTATTAGAATTTGAGACATTGCTTTGAGTTCTGAAATGAAGGTTGTGTATTTCATTTAGTCCTAGATTCTTTCCAGGATTTTAAAATAGTTCAGTACAATTCTCATCAAAACAACTTAACACATTTAGTTGATATACAGTGTCGTGTGTCTTCAATTGGGAAGAGTAGGAAGAGGTTGAACTTCAGATCATTACAGAAGTGATATTCGCAGAATCAACCAAAGTACGAAATAAAACATTTCTAGTAAATCTAAAAAAGAGACTAAAATGATACTATAATGATGCTATAAAGAGACATTTGTTTCATTGGAGGAAGAAAAAATATTACACTGGTTTAACACAATTATGTATTTGCTGATTTACTGATTCTTTCAGATTTCAAACTGTCAGTTCACTAAATCTTTCAATCCAAAATCTAAAACAAGTGAATATAAAGATTTGTCTGCAAAAATCATGTGGTTGCACAATTATGGAATTCATAATATCCACTATAAAATATTTGTCAATATTAATGTATTTAAACACTAATTAATTTTTGAAATTGTCTCCATGACACACGTTTATTTTAATGAAATTAATATTGTTTTAAAAATAATTACATATACTAATTCAGTACTAAAATATTTTTTATTTGACTTCAGATTTAATCTAAAATAAGCACGGGCAAGCTCTTGGATGTATCTCTAAAGCTTAAAAGACACCACACCTTAGGTCAGAGCAGTAATACAGGGAGTGAGGCACCTGCCTTGCATGTGAACAACCCTGGTTCAATCCCCAGCACCCCATATGGTGCCCTGAGCCCTACCAGGAGTTGCTCCGAGCATAAAGCCAGGAATAAGCCTTAAGAATTAGCAGTGTGGTTAAAAATAAATAATAACCCACATCTTTTAGATGTTAGTTTTTTTGGTTGACTTTTAAATGCTTTCACTTTTTTGTTTCATGAAATAAAATCACCTGTGCATTGAGAAGGTGTCTATTATTATTCCAGGTTGTCCCTCTTTATATATTTTAATTCCACACTAATTTCAAAAATGTGTTCTGTTTGACTTGATTTTTTAGGTGCTAAAACAGGTCATTTCTTTAATGCTATTTCTCTCCAGTACCTTTAGTATTTAATACAAATAAAAATAAATTTCCAGATGTTCTTTTCAAGATATTTCTCAATCCTTGCACTTTTAATTCCTTGATGTCTAAGAAGAAAGATTAAGTGAATCTTAAGTTTCAAATTCAAATGCTTTTCATCAATATTTTATCCTGTTGCCCAGTAGTCAATATTCTACCACAAATAACAGCAAGAACAAAAATTTAGTTAACATCTAAAAGCACAGGATTTTTTTTTTCATGGAGCAGGAATTCTGTTACTATTAGCAATGTTCTGCAACTGATTTCTGGATCAATTATCTTTATGTAGGGTTTTCAACTTTTATTACTTTTGTTTTCTAGAAGTCATAAGAAAGTCCCTGAAACCTATAGCACATAATCATTGTCAGAATAAGTAGAAGACAATGATGGAGCAGACCATTAGATTGGCTTCTTTCAGGAAAAAAAAGATGTTATTTCCACTCATTCACTTTAGACTTCTGCTAATGTCAAAACTATTATGCAGCCACCTTTTTACTTCAGGGCAGACTGAGAAAGGAAATTTATCTTGGTATGCTGTATTGAACAAAATCATAATCTTGTTAGCAGAGGAAAAGGAACCTATGGATATAAATCAGTAAACGAAACACTCATTCAACTTTAAAAATCAAATTGTGGCTTCCCATATTCATGCCAGATTAGATATTCTGGCATGCTCATGTATATTACTATAACCTTATAAGTAAATACAAAACAGGAAGAGAATAGGAAGATATTAGAGATAAACTACTGTATTTAGATAATAGCAAGATAGTAATAAATTCCAAGTTAATTTCTACCACTGAAGTTATCACTGCTTTCTTATTACTTTCCAAAAAATTTATCTTAGGTTGTAAGAATCAAATAATTAGAGTTTCATAACAATAATTTAGTTTTCAGAATCAATCAAGTTAGTTTAAGACATGTATACATTTAGTTGTGATTTATTTTCTTTCTTTCATGGAATATGCATGCCACCTAAAGTAGCTATCCATTATGTATTCAGAAAGAAACTAAAATGTGTCAACACTTTCTTCTCAAAAATAGATGCATTGATTTTAGCACACCCCTAATCTAGGTTACTTCAAAATCTCTTTTAGAGTATACATCTATCATATGTATGACAGATTCTCATTGTAATATAATTATAATGCCTTCTATGAAATACGAATTTTAGTAGAATTGCCTCATCCTAATTGCAGAAATATGAGGAAACCTCATATAAAATATAAAATGACTTTGCTATAAATGACAATCTCTTGTGATAATTTAGAATTGTGGGGTAAGAGTGCATTTGCCTTGCATATGGTATACCTGGGTTTAATCCCGGACACCGCCTATGGCTCCCTGAGAACCATCAGGGGTGATCCTTAAGCACAGAGCCAAAAGCATAGCCAGGTGTGGTTCAACCCTCCTGGAACCTAATCATTTTAGTAAACTATTTTTCTACAAAGTGTCTAGGCTCACAAAGCGTTTTGACAATATTAACCTGAGAAAGTAGACTGAAATTACAATGACCTAGAAAAACTGTCCTCTCTCAAAACTTTCTTCTTTTTATAGGTCTTTAATAGGGCAGTTTCCATCATCATGCTCAGGTTCATTCTTATAGACAATCAATGCCGTGTCTTACTGAAGCAATCAAAGCTAACCTTAGATTCCTTAACTAAAAAACGGTCTAATGAGAGTATTCACACCATACCCTTGTTTCAATGACAGTGTTTAGTGCTAACATACGTGAAATGTTGAAATAGTCCCTACTATATTGAACGTGTTTTTATATATTTGTAATTACTAATTAATAGAGCACACAAGTACAGGATTCTACAGGTGACTTAACTACAGGAGAGTATGTTTTAGAGCACTATTACATAGTGCACACATTTTATGGATCTACACCAAACTACATATGCAGGTAAGTATAGAATCTGCAGGTTTCATATTATTTTGCAGGGATGAGAGATTATTTTTAAAATAGTTACTTAATCTAGGTGTTATGTAAACCCGCAGATAAAAAATATCTACTCTTTCCATCTAACCGTTTAGCAGTCATCGGCTATACTGCCTTTATCCTCTAAGGAAACATTTTATTCTTACTATATGAGAGGGATAAATAAATAACATTATAAAAACAGAGTTTGAACTTAATGAATTTTTTATTCAAGTGGATAATAAAGCCTGGTTTTTAGATTCCTTGATATGTACTTAGTCAAAATTGAACTTAACTAGAGAACATTGACTAAGTACATAACACCTAGATTAAGTAACTAGGGTTAGGGTTAGGGTTAATATATAAAACGAAAATGATTACTAATTATTGATTTTGTACCATGGAACTGTGCTGAATTCATCTAGTAGTTTTTTCAGTTGGTGTGTTTCTGTAGTTTGGTTTTCAGTGTCTTCTAACATAAAATAAAATCACCTAAAATAATTACTGAATTATCTTTTAATTTTTGCAACATTCTATTTATTTATCTTCCTTGATTTCAGTTGCTAGGATTTCTAATCACTGAGACTGGCAAAAGTGGACACCTTTTTTTTGTGGATCTTAGTACTAATTTTTTAGAATTCTTAAAGTTTTGAGGTGCTGAATTTCTATTTTAATTTATTTTGCAATATTGCTAAAATTTTTCTTTTAACTGACTTATTACCTTTGGTTTCTATCCATAGTTTTTTAAAAGCATATTTTAGATGTAAATTTATTGAGTTCTTCTATTATAAGGAGTAGAGTAATTATTGGATAAAATGAAATTAGAAATTATGTGTGGTTTATAAGGAACTCACTTCAAAGTTAATGGTACCCATAGGATCAAGGTAACAGCAGAGAAAATTATATTTTATTTTATTACACATGGAAACCAGATGTTTGAACTGGTAAATTTATTTTAGATAAAATAGACTTTAGAAATAGAAAAGTTAGAAAATAAAGGCCATAATGTGGCATTAAAAGGGGTCCTGTTTTCAAGTAGATATAACATTTCTAAAAATAGACACATATAGTATGAGAGTACATAAATAAGTTAAAGAGGAATGAGAATTAGGCAATAATGCAGTAATATTAACAGACTTCAAAAAATTTTTCCAACAATTGATGATAATCCTGATTGTAGATTAACAGACAAACATTGGACTTAAACACTTAGCCTAAATCCACCCAACATATCTAGGTGTAACATTTGTAACTTGTATTACAAGTGTTAATTCTTACCTGGGTGGAGAGCTTTCAGTAACAACTCAAGATGATCATGCACAGTTACACATTATTAATTGGGTGAAATCAAAGAGGAATTACAAAATAAATAATTAAAATAAATATATTCGTTGTAATACTCACATTCTAACAGCCTGAACATAAAACTGGGTGGGATGCCCCCACTAAGAAACAAGACTTGGGATGATCTATGTGGCCTTTAGATCTGTATGGGTGTTGGACTCATATCCATGTGGAATGTCGCTTGTGTTCTCTAATCACAGGTAGGGAGGGCCACTACTCTTAGTGACAGTTTCCACTGGCCTCTGCCAAAATTTGGAGGCTTCAAAAAGAGGGGTGTGGAATTATAGGGTATATTATATTGGCTTCATTCAGCTGCTAAATGTATGTTGCTTTATTAGGTGTGTCTCCAGGACCACCTGCTAAATTTCATTTTGGCTGGGTTTTTATCTATTCTTGCCTTTTAACAGGTCTGCTTATCAGTGACTTTTAAAGCAGATGGTTGCTTTAAAACCGATAACCTAGTGTTTGATCGAAATTGCCCCCCACTCCTTAATCAGTCATGGTCATTACAATGTCAAAATACATGGCAAGGGCTTCTTCAGATTCATGATTATAGATTTCGAGTGAAACCCCTCAACATAGTTGTGTTCAGCTGTAGAGATAAATTATGTATTTGTGGAGCAAAGTACTCTTTGTGTTTAATCAGTGCTAGAGTTTTGACAAGGAAAAAATAGGGAATTAAAATATGTGCTAATATGTAGAAGATTAAATATATATACACAACTTGATATCATAGATGTAAGTTAGTGATCGGCCACAAACTATGCACCAATGAGATTTTGTACTATCTTTAGCACTACAAAATAATAACGACAAAAATAGTTAATGATGAAAGGTCAGACTGTTCAAAATGTTGAATATGAGAATGTCAGAAACCAACATGTGAAATAAAATTTTGACTTTAAATTAAAGTCACTGAGAATGAAAAAGAGGAATGACAGATATAAACAAAAAGAACAATTCTGAATGGTATGAATTAACTTTTAAAGCTTATGCTTTCTGTTCTCCTTGGTGTACTACTGGGATTAAAACCCTAGTGTGTTTCTTTTTTTGGGGGGAGAGGGGTCAGACAGATGCAAAGCCACAGTATCTAGCCTTTTCTCCTGGTTATTCATTTTGGTATCACGCCTGTTGGGACTCACAGACCATATGGGATGTCGTATATCAAGCTTAGATTGACAGGGAGGAGGGCGAGGCACCTTTCCCCGCTCTGCTCTCCCTCCTGCAACCTACAAACCCACGTGTTTTGA
The DNA here is from genome assembly GCA_021461705.1 of Cryptotis parvus. NCBI lineage: Eukaryota > Metazoa > Chordata > Mammalia > Eulipotyphla > Soricidae > Cryptotis > Cryptotis parvus. Next base: position 54,730 of record JAJIBD010003389.1, on the reverse strand, counting down.
GTACAAGCACTTTTTACACATCTGTGTTATTTTCTCCCTTAATATTCTGTATTGCCAGAATTTATATACACCTGTCTTTGTGATTTATTCCACATCTATTCTAAAACTTACCAATCATATAGAAAATGTATCATACTTAAATAAAAATTGTATCTGCATATTTATTTTTGGAAAACATGAGGATCATGTATTTACACATTCTTTTTCATTTACTCCTACTATTTCATGAGGCAGAAAATCATGTGTAGTTTCTAATATTTACAGATCCCAAAGACCCCAGAATAATAACATTAATTCAATAAGTAACATAGGCAAATCAATATTTGGAGTGCTCATTGTATTTTAACTAGGTGTACATTTGAGTTTAGAGAAGATACTAATTTCTTACTATATTTTGTGAATAGATATATATTTATATACACACATATATAAGATAATTTAGAAAATACCTTATAAGATAACATTTAAAATGCATTTTGTTATTTTAGTAAGTTCTTGTCAGAAATGGTGTAAAACTAGAGAGTGAAGTACAAGTTAAGAAGCACAATGAAGACATAGTTGAGAAAATTGAGATGTATTCATCCATTTCAGAGAAAACACAAATCTTAATGTTTGAATAGTTTTGAAAAGGCAAACTGAACATTTAATCAAGTTCAATTTAAATGTATAAGTCGATAAGTTTATTTGAAATGATGACTAAGTTCCATTTTTTGATCACTTGATCACTTGATCACTTGAATCCCGTTATTCATCAATTTGCTCGAGCGGGCACCAGTAACATTTCCATTGGACCCTATCACGTGCCAATGTAGCCCAATGGCATCTGGTTGATTCAGGAATATGAAGAGCCTCAAACCGTTCCTTCAGGGTGTTAACAAGGAAGTCTGACCATCTTGTAGGTGGGCGGCCACGTGATCTTTTTGACATCCCGTGGGATCCAGTCGGTAATGGCTCTAGTCCAGCAGTTGTCTCCAAATCACATTACATGTCCAGCCCATCTGATTTTCGATGCCTTGGCAAGCGAGACAGCGTCCCTGATTCTGGAATAGCGACGGAGGTCAGAACTCCGAATTCCTTCTCTCACTTGAGTGAGGCGTGATATTCCAAGCATAGCTCTTTCGATGCCTCTCTGGGAGACCCGAATAGCATTCTCATCCTGCTTTCGTAGGGCCCAGGTCTCTGAGGCGTATGTTAATGCAGGGAGAACGGTGGAGTCAAAGAGATGTGCCGGAGCCGGAGGTTCTTTGTCCTTTTTAGCTATTTCTTCGATGCCTTTGAAGGCATTCCATGCTGCTCTCTTCCTCCTGCACAGTTCAGGTTTTAGGTTGTTCATCATGTTGACTTCTCGACCTAGGTACACATAACCGCTGCATTCAGAGATGTTTGTTCCATTGAGAGTGAATGGGGCCTCTGGAACTAGTCATTTCTCATGAACATAGTTTTCTTCAGATTCAGCGTAGACCTACCTTTCCACATTCTCGGTCAAAGTCAGCCAGCATTTGTGCCGCTTGGCTAATGTTTGGTGTTATTAGAACGATGTCATCAGCGAAGCGGAGGTGGTGTAGTTGCCGACCATCTATCTTCACTCCCATTCTTTCCCATTCTAATTGTCTCATGATGTTCTAGAGGGTGGCACTGAAGAGTTTTGGTGAGATGGTATCACCCTGTCGAACCCCTCTTTTCACATCAATGATCACTTCTTTGTAGAATGGTGAGATCCTGGTGGTGAATCCGTAATACAGCTCACGAAGGATCTTGATGTATTGGGTTTGAACACCCTGTTTGACTAGGGCTTCGATGATTGCTTCAGTCTCCACAGAATCAAAGGCTTTCTGTAAATCAATGAACGTGAGACAGAGTGGCATCTTGTACTCCCTACAAACCTCAATGAGCTTGGTTACTGTGTGGATATGGTCGATTGTGCTGAATCCTTTCCGGAAACCTGCTTGCTCGCATGGTTGTCCTTCATCTAGTGTTCTGCTAATCCTGTTCAGGATGACTCGTGTAAACAGCTTGTAGATGACAGACAACAGGCAGATGGGGCAATAGTTGCCGATGACGTGAATGTCTCCCTTCTTGAACAGTAGAACTGTCCTGCTGGTTTTCCACTATTCATTTTATATTTTTTGAAATATTTTATAGCACTTTATTTCCTCTATATTAGTAAATTTAGTATCTGTTCTTGTAGTGAATTTGGAATGTGTCCATGTATTTTATTAGCACTTTTCAGTGATGAATGATGAAAGATAAAGTCATGCATAGCTCCTATCTCCATCCTCCTCTTTCTTTAAGCCATACAGAGGATTTTCAATCTCAGTGGTTCATTTTAGATATCTTTAAGTTGCTTTCATGTCTTATATTTTACTCTACCATAATAGTGAAATTGGGATTAACTACATTTCACAGTGTTTATGCCTTCCTGATGAACATATTCATTTGACACTGAGAAGTGTCTTTCATCTTTAATAATTTTCCTCTCATGTGATCTTTTATCTCTTACGAGTGTATCATATAAACTTTCTTATCATTCTTGTATGATAAGATTTTTCTCTACATTTTATTTTCATTTCTTCTGTGTTTCACAGCTTATTCTCATAAACAATATAATTGAGCCTGCATTTTAATCTCATCTGGTAATTATTAATAGTACTGCAGTTCATTTACATATAAGCAGTTAATGAAATAATGGGATTTAAATATATCCTCTTTTAATTAGTTTTTATAATTACCATTTATATATTTTTTATGTCTCTTTTCCCAATTGTACTTTACTTAAATATTTTAGATTCTGATTTCTGAACTATATTGAATAGTGAGATCTTTTGTGCATTATATTTTAGTGACTACTCTGGGGAATACCACGCAAATCCTTAACTTGATAATTAGACTTTTTGTGTGTTCGTTTTGAATACGACTCCAACGGTGCTCAGAGGTTACTCTTCACTCTGTTGAGGAATTACCCCTGGGTGGTGCTTGAGGGACCATATGGGATGCAGGGATCAAATCCAGGTTAGCTGTGTACAAGACAAACACCATATCTTCTGTACTTTCTTTCCAACCCTGTAATTAGAGTATCTTTTCTTAACGGCCCATGCATAACAATATTCCCATCAGTATAATTTCATTTACCTCTTCACCTTTTTTTTTGTCAGAATCATAGATTTTATATCTAGGCATGTTAAAACTTTACTATACTGTTTTCATAAAAATTATATGAGATTAGTCTATTCTTTAATAGAAATGAAGTGAAGTAAAATACTCATAACTTTATATACGTTATTTTTAATCTATGGCCTTTTTATTTTTAATTGATCAAAGTTTCTATTTGTCTCAGCATCCAGAAATGCCTTCAGATTTTTTAACATTCAGGTCTGTGAAAAATCCTGGGTTTTCTTTCTTAATCTAAAAATCAATAATATGCATGTCAGTAAATGCCATAAATCTACAGTATTTTCAGATATGTTTCAATAAAAGCTTTATTTCTTTTCCAGGGACAGCATTTAGTCTTGTTCAGAATTCTCATAAATACATATTTTAATCTGATATTTTAAACAGCATTATATATTGATTATGTTTTGAGATCTTTATTGACTAGTGATGATTTTAGAATTGGTAAGCACATTTATTATTTGTAGGTCAAATTTTATTTGTGGGGGCCCGGAGCGATAGCCCAGCGGGTGGGGCATTTGCCTTGCATGCGGCTGGCCTGTGCCGGCCTGGGTTAAATCCCCGGCATCCCATATGGTTCCCCAAGCTTCTCCAGGAGTAATTCCTGAGTGAAGAGCCAGGAGAAACCCCTGAGTATCGCCGGGTGTGACCCAAAAAGCAAAAAAAAAAAAAAAAAAAAAGATTTGTGTGTCTGGTTTTAGAGCTTCTCATGGTGTGCTTCAGTTTAACATATAATTTAAGGCTAATATTTAGTTTTGTATAATCTATAATTACAAAGACATGGCTTTCCTAAATTTAAATATAAAAGTACTTCTCTTTGGAGACAATCAAATGACAAACATTGTCCTCTGTGGCTGGCAGGCACTAAAATCTCAACTAAGCATTTTCAGTCAGTTTTCCTTATTTCCAATCGACCCTCAAAGAATGCCTTACAAATTTGCATTCTAGTAACATTAAGAAAGACTGATATGAAATAAAAATATGTTTGCAATGTTTAGACAATATATTTACTATAAAAATATGCCAATTATAGCTGTGTAGTGCAACTGAGAACAGTTTCAATAACGTAGGGAGAAAGATTTTAGAGACAGAAACACACCAGAAAAAATTAAACAGAAACATGAAAATACCAAAACTGACATGAAATTCCAGAAAGAATATGGAAATACAGAGATAGAATATACTGTTTTAGGGGGCAAGGAGTGTATGGGCCACTCTTGGTATTAATAGAGCAGGGAAATTCTCCAGAAGACTGAGGTACAAGCACAGTGATTAACACACTGAACACAACTTTTCCAGTGGGTTGCTTGCATGAGTCACATTCTACTGATCTGTAAAGTTTAACACAGCGAGGGCTAGTGTCCTGGGGGAAGGACAAAGTGAGCAAGTATCCTTATCTCTAGACTTTGTGGGAAAAGGTAAATTGAGTCTGAACTGTTCTCATTTAAGCTTTAGAGATATTTGAATGTAGGTTCGTAGAATTTAAGTATGTGTGTATATACATATATATGCATAATGTGCCCAGAGAGTTCTGTGCATGCACGTGCAGCGTCGCCACACACACACACACAGACAGACAGACACACACACACACACACACACACACACACACACACCATTTGGGCACTTCTGGACCAGGAAGCATTGGCAATGTTATTCTTTTCTTTTAATTTTTTTTGACTTTTTGAGCCACACCCAGTGATGCTCACAGATTACTCCTGGCAGTGCTCTGGGGGACCATATGGGATGCCAGGGATCACACTTGGTTGGGCACATGCCCAGGCACTGTATAATCCATTTTGAACCTGACAGTGGCATACATTGTCTCTGGCATTAAGTTTTCCATAATCAGACTGTTGTGCATCAGAGTTGCACGCGCCCTCGGCCCCTTCACCAGTGCTCAGACAGTCGACAGCTGAGGTGCAGAGTCAGAACTGAAGGGCTGGCACTGACTGTTGCCCATATTTTCTGTGTGTGAATGACTGAACTAATCGTAAGCTTAGGATGCTTTAAAGGCTCTGTTGCCTAATCCCAAATTAATATTTAGCTTAAATTATTAGGATTTGGGAAGAGTCTATGGAGGCTACAACAAAATCTTAAATAAAGGAACAATATTTAACTTCTGAAGGGAACTGGAATGACGCTGTGGAGAGCTTAAAATCTGAACTCAGCCTGCACATATCTGGGGAGAGTAAAAGCTTTGCTTTGATAGATTATTTGTGATGGAGGGTTTGCACTTTAGAGGAGTTAGTGTTTGAATGAACAAATGCTCCACCACCTCAGTACAGATCTTCCCGCCTCATGAGTGATATCCTGATTCCGCACCACCTTAGTCCTCACTGTGTCTTGCTTAAGTTGCCCCAATAATGGTGCTAAAAAAGTGATTTCAAGAGGAAACAAACAGTGGTGGTTAAAAAAAGAGTTTTATTTAGTGAATATGTAAAGGGAGGATGAGAGAGAGAGAGACAGAACAGAGACATAGAGAGAGAGAGAGAGAGAATGAGAGAGCGGCATTCAAGAGAGAACACGGGTTCTTCCAGAGAGAAATCGTCCATAGTACTCAGTCATTCGTCTTTTTGAAAGTGAGCACAGTTCCCAACTTGACATGCAGATAACCACTAGTCCCTACTTCTGCAAATTGTTTTTATAGGACTATTTCCAAACTTGGAGTTTTCTATGCAATTAAAAGTCCATTTATCAAGTTCACAGAAATAGTGCAGGAGGTATGTGCTTGCTTTTGAACGCAGGTCACCATGTTAAATCCCCAATGCAACACATAGGCCCCTGAATCCTGCCAGAAGTGATCCCTGTGTGCAAAGCCAGAGTAAACCCTGAGCACATTCACGGTTGGTGCAAAACCCTCCACTAGAGGGGATGGAATGGAAGGGGAAGGTCTGGGAAGAGAAGGGAGTGCAGTGGGGAGGAGGGATAGGTAGGAGGAGGAGGAGATAAGTGAAATGGAGGAGGGAGGAAGAGTGGAGATCAGGGGAGGAGGGCAGGGGAGGGGCAGAGGTTGGGAAAAGAGTTGAGGAGGGAAGAAGATCAGGAAAGAGCCTGGGAAGGGATGTTAGAGGAGGTGAGGGAGGAGAGCAGAGAAAGGAGCGCATGGGGAACAGGAAAAGGAGGTGAGGGGAGCAGAGAGAGCTGAGGAGTGATGAGTTTGTGGTCATCCTCTTTCCTGTTTTCCAGCCTTTGTTCCTCTGGCTTCTCTCTGAAGGGCTTCCTTTTATATGGGCAGAGACTCTGTCAGTTTTGTGTTTATCAGGTTTTGTTTTCTGTATCTGCACTTGGATTTTTCCTTCATGCCTTTGGGCCACTTTAGAGCACCTGAGAGAGAACCTTATGGTCACAGACTTGTTTTCTCACCAGCCAAGAAGCTCATTGTCGGTGGGATGCCATCGTCTACTTCAACATTCACTTTACTTTCATATTAAGGTGTAAAAAGGAAAACGTCTCAATACTTCCTAAGCATAATTTAAATATCTCATTTCCCTTCATTTTAAAAACATTTTAATATATAGAAGTCAATTTCACTTTGGTATTGTATGTGCTTGTGGAGTAAGAGCAAAAGCAATTGTGAAAAGACAATCTGAAATATACTCATCCTCACTGTTCAACTCACTGTTTTCACCAAGATTTTACAAAATGTAAAAATATAATTATTGAAAATTATTTTAGTTCAGAAAAGTATTTCTTTCTAAAATAATAAATAAATTAGAAGGTATACAAGTAAGGGGAAAAGAACAAAATGTAGCAGGGAAGAAATCCCTGAGTTAGCTCTACTGTCTCTGTGCTAAAATCTTGACATTGGCCTGAGGTGTCAATAGTCATAAGACAGTTGGAAGTCTGTCTAAGCACAGTCCTTTAGTAATGCAGCTACATGAAGTGAACAGGAGATTGTGAAAGACTGAAGTCTACAAAAACCTGTGCTTTCTTTAGTGTCCAAATGATTCACTACATCTTGCTTTTGTGAGCTCAATCTTTAGTCTTAAGTCTCTACCCTATAACATGCTGTGAAACATGTGTCTTGAGCTTACAGTGAGAGATGAATTGTCTCAAAATGTATACTCTGGTTTTAAGGAAGGAAATACAATTTTCAATCCAAATAAGGTATGTTTTATGCTACACAAAAATTGAACTAGAGAACAAGTCAATGGGGGTGGCAGAGAGGAAACTGGGGAAAAAACAATGAAAATAGAGCAAAGGAAGAAAAGAAGGGAAAAGGGAGACTGAAAGAGTTTGTAGAAAATTACATGAATAGCCGCAGATAATAGATCAGCAATAGATTTTCAGTCTGCTTTAGGAAATAATAAATTGAGCTGTTTTGTGAACATGAAGAGGAATCTTTTTACACATGTATTCTATGGTGAGAAAGCAAGGGAGGAAGGAGAGAGGAGCAAAGATAACCAATCTAAGAAGGAAAATACAATCATTTCTAGAAGGAAACTAGGGCCTAGTAATTGCATGGCACTTGCACAGTCTCCAGGGGGAGTCTTTCCTGAGAACTTATTCTAACACTATTTAGAAAAGATTAAGAATAAATTTAATAAGTTAGGTTTCAACAGGTCTTTTCTGTCTGATAAATAAGAGAAACGTGCTCCTCTTTTCCTTTTGCTTTTGGTTTGTATTTTTACTTGTCTCTGGTGTTGATACAAAAGTAGTTGTTATAGTTAGTAAATCTGGAAGAGGAGGGCTTTTTTATGTTTTAAGTTGTGCAGATGTAATAAACTATATAGTTTGTCACTCTGCAACTTGGGAGTGAAGTCCTCATATCTATATAAATGTGAAATCAACGATTGTAGGTTTCACTTCAAAATACAGTTATTCTTTAACACATCTATAGAGTTGATACTTTCTTCCAACTATGTGAAAGTACTGGGATTTTCTAGTTTTCTAGGGGATACAGCAGGCAGTACTCAGGGGTTATTCCTGTATGCATATGCAAGGCAAATGCCCTACACACTGCGCTATCTTTCCAGCTCCAAGGGACTGAAATAATTTGACAGATGTAGGAGAATAAGAAAAGTAAACTTTAAACTTGCATCATGATTAGCTTGGTTTCTGGGTTGAGTAAATAAGTAAAATGCTAATGATTCCAATCGAATGCATTATCTTAACACTTAACCCATATTAAAATAATTTGTAAGTTGGTTTTAATTAAATATTTTCGACAGTGTCCTTAAAATCTGGTAAGAATAAAGTTTAAAATGTCGTAATATATTATCTCTCAATGGGTGCTTCTTTCAATGTTGATCAAACCAGTGATTTAACTGCATTGAAGATTCAGGGATGCTTATTTTCATTTTGCATTTGTCTTTCTATTTGCACTTCCTTCAACATTAAAGTTTTATAAAGCTAATAGTGAATGAATGAACAATTGCATGCTCTAATTCTATTCTAGTTTAGGATTAAAGCCACTTTTATTTCCTATTGTTAGAAATCATTTCAGATCAACTGACCCAAATATACTCATAATCAGTTTAGGGAACCTTACAAAATTCATATGAAATCTCTTCAGAAAGTATCTGATGCGATACCACAGTTACACAAATCAATTATATGTAACTTTACCTAAATTATGTAATGATTAATAAAAACAATATGCCACTGATCCTTGAAAAACATGGCTTTCAAAGCAGCTCCATTTATGCACAATTTTCCTGTAAACAGCTTTAGAGGTAGAGGATCAGTAAGTACATTAAAGTTCTAAAAGTATATTTTCAATTTCTATCGTTGTCAGGATTATATTTGGTTTTCTTGTGCTTAAGGTAAACATACATTATACAGTTCTCCCTTTCCCTCTCTAGTTTTGTTCATTTTTTTTTTTAGGTCACTCCCGGCAATGCTCAGGGGTTACTCCTGGCTCTGCACTCAGGAATTACTCCTGGCGGTGCTCAGGGGACCATATGGGATGCCGGGATCAAACCCGGGCTGGCATGAGCCGGCCGTGTGCAAGGCAAACGCCCTACCTGCTGGGCTATCGCTCCGGACCCTAGTTTTGTTCATTTTGGATGTGCTTAGGTCTTATTCCTAGCTGTGTATTGAGGGGTCACTCGGTCAGTGCTCAGAGGATCATATGGGGTGGCAGGATTTCATGAGTGGCCCTCGGGGCTGTCCTAAGCAGCAGGCTCCAGTATACAGTATTACACAAATATACATCAATGAAATGTTTGTTTTGTAGGTAAGCAGCTTTTTTAATAGTCAAATTTGGGGAAGCCAAAACAACTACCTGGATTTCACTAACGGTTCTGAACCACATGTAATACTCAGCCCACATAGCTACCTATTCTGAATAACAAATACCATTATGACTTTTTGGTGATGGTCTGTGTTGAATGCTCTGTCACTCAAACAGTGACACGGAAGGAGCTGAAGGCAAGGCCCTCAGTGCTCAGGTTTGTTCTTTCCCTTAGACGCAAAACATGTCTGTACCGACTGTTTGCTTTTTGTGTTTCTAGAACCTCCACCTACTGGCTCTCTCGGATCCAGTCTTTTCTCTACTGCAACGAGAGCGGGCTCCCTGGGCAGCTTCTCGGAAGAAACTCACTCCTGCACCTGCCCCAACGACCAGGTGGTCTGCACCGCCTTCCTGCCCTGCGGTGGGCGGCGCTGCCGCCTGCCTGAGCTGTGCACAGGACAACCGCACCCGCTGTGGTACCTGCAACACAGGCTACATGCTAAGCCAGGGGCTCTGCAAGCCTGAGGTGGCGAGTCCACCGACCACTACATAGGCTTTGAGACCGACCTGCAGGACCTGGAGATGAAATACCTGCTGCAGAAAACCGACAGGCGCATCGAAGTGCCACGCGATCTTCATCAGCAGCGACATGCGCCTCAACAGCTGGTTCGACCCCTCATGGCGAAAGAGGATGCTGCTGACGTTGAAGAGCAACAAGTACAAATCCAGCCTGGTGCACATGATCCTGGGGCTCTCTCTGCAGATCTGCTTAACGAAGAACAGCACCCTGGAGCCCGTGCTGGCCGTCACGTGAACCCCTTTGGGGGCAGCCACTCTGAGAGCTGGTTTATGCCCGTGAATGAAGACAGTTTCCCAGACTGGGAGCGGACTAGGCTGGACCTCCCCCTGCAGTGCTACAACTGGGCGCTGACACTTTCGGCAACAAGTGGAAAACCTTTTTGAAAGCGGTCCACATCTACCTGCGCAGTCGCATCAAGTCCAGCGGGCCCAACGGCAGCGAGGCATTTACTACGAACCTCTGGAATTCATCGATCCTTCCCGGAACCTGGGCTACATGAAAATCAATAACATTCAAGTGTTTGGATACAGCATGCACTTTGACCCCGAAGCAATTCGGGACTTGATCTTGCAGCTGGACTACCCCTACACTCAGGGATCCCAGGACTCGGCACTTTTGCAACTGCTGGAAATAAGAGACCGTGTTAATAAGCTCTCGCCACCCGGTCAGCGTCGTCTCGATCTTTTCTCCTGCTTGCCGTCATAGACTCAAGCTGTCCACCAGTGAAGTGGTGAGGATCCAATCTGCTCTGCAGGCTTTTAATGCCAAATTGCCAAACACGGTGGATTATGACACGACCAAATTATGTAGTTAACCATAAATGTCAAGCACAACCCAAAAAATCTTGAAGGCGTTTTTACAGTGCTTTTGTGGAACAGTTTATGTTTGGAAGGAGTAAATTTAAATTGTCTTTTCAATATCTGTCTTATATCAGTCAATAACATTGGATGGCAATTTACACACATGAACTTGCTGACAATGAATATATTATACTGCAGTTTTGGTTTATGAATGAAATAAATACTGACACCAGTCTAGAAGACATTCTACTTTTTACAATAAATTTCATTTGTAATTTTATATGTTCCGTGGCAATGCTTTTTGTGCATTACATCCTCTAGAGGGAACATAAAAAGATACCAATAAAATTTTGTAGCTGAACAGTTATTAAAAAAGAAGTGCTGTGGGATTCCTTTTTTCCATGAAATGAGTTCTATTTTGATATAGCTTGTTAGGACCTGGGGAAAATTCACCAAGATTTTTTTCTTTTCTTTTAATGGAAGCATTTGAAGGTCCTGTTCAGTGGCCTTTAGGGGAAAATCCAAATCGGTAGAAGGCTTTTAGCATTGAGATGCATGTTTATGGCCAACAGCATAATGATGGTGTTATGTTTATTACTCATAAACGTTTCCTAGGTAGACCACAATTATTAGAATGGTCAGATAAACCATTTCCCCATGAAAGATTGGAGCCTTCTGCAAGCATACTGAAAAGACAATATGAGTCTAAGCATATCACAAAGAAAGGAAAACCTTTTATTTCCTTAACAACGTACTGTCATTTGCTTTTCAATATTCTAATAACCAATAACCACTCTCCATAATCATTTGTACTTCACATACTCAAAACCCAGTAATACTGTATTTTTCATGGTCAATACAATTACATTTTTAGCATTGATGAATAATAATGGATTTGTGTGAAATAAATTATTAGATATCTGACACAAATGTAAATAGCTGTATTTTTATCTCAGAGAAATTATTGCAAAAATATATGTATTTTGAAGAGCCAACTTTTAAAAAATGAATTTTTAGTAAATTTGTCCAACTTATGTTTTTATATTTCCCATGATATAACATTATAAAATTAGTAATTTTAAAGAATTAATTACATTTTATTTGATATATGTATGCATATTAAGGTGTGTTTGAGATATTTACCATTCCGCTATTATCTAGACAATTCATAAACATGCCTTGTAATTGAAGCAACTACCTGTCTAGCAATTCCCTGTTCAGGTCAAAAATTCTAGAATAAAACAAATCACAACACATTATAAGACATTCTGGAGCCTTAGGTTTGCTTTATATTCTAAAACATTTTAAGAACATTTGCTAGTACAGAGGCGGTTACTCAAACTACCACCAGATTTTTTCTAATCATGTTTGGGTCATTAATTGACTTTTTTAATGTAACCTTTTGTTATTATGAGAAATCCAATAGGAAATAAATACAACTTTTAAACACCACACTAATGACATCATAGCAGATATTCACTTCATTTAATTATAAAAATAATATGAGGTGGTTTGATAGTTTCAACAAGTTGATCATGTTCATGGCGTGAAGAAAACAAAAAAAACACAAAGAGGTTTGGAGAGTTTTATCAAATTTTCTAACATTGCAAACTATGTTTAGCACAAACTTTTCAGGAAAAAAATATGACACAGTTTTCATCTCTAAATTGAAAATAAGTTCTACTATGTCTGTATTTTTTTAACTATTTGCAAAATCTTATGATGAAACAATTATGACTCATAAAGTTTAAAACTGAATCATGATAACATGAAAAACCTTTACAGTTTCTATGAACAATTTTCCACAGAAGAACAATTTTATCAGATCTAAACTATTTGTGTGAGGTCAACGACATAACCCCTAAACTACCAAAACTGCCATATGTAGACTATAGTTTGAAAATAGTTTAAATGACCAAGAGTGTAAGTCAGTTGTCAAGCACTTGTATTGCTTGTGGATAGCTCTGGGTCTGATGCTCTAGCACTTACAAGAGCAAAGTAAATTGATGTAAAAGTACAAAAGAAAAAAATCACAAAGACTTTTCAAGAGGTCCAGCAGCACAGAACCCTGAGATCCAGAAATGAATGACCTGAGCAACATATCCGGCACATGTGTTCTACCTGCGATCTTTCTCTGGATTCTAAAGAAATTGCCAGCAATGCTACTTCTTATATTGCTCATTTCACTCTACCCTGAATGAGTTTTTGAAATAGTAGATCCTATAATCACAGGTAAGGCAGTACAAAAGGAGGGTTTATCTTGGGACATCTTGTGTTAAGTGTGAGATAGCATAAAATTTCTTTGGATTGGATCAAAGTCTTCCAACTGTCTGATAACAACCCTCTGTTATTGAACTCTTTGTATCTCTCTCTCAGGTTTCCCCGAAGAGAAGATGTCAGGTGAAAAATTTAATGATATTGTGCCTATAAAATGTGATTATGATATAAGTACAGAAGACAAGCAAACTTTAACATACCATAAGGTTAAAGGATAGAGTGTCAATAGAACTTAGTGATTTTATTTCTCCTTTACTTCCAGCTATTAAGTAGAATTCAGTTAGCAACTGAAAGATCAAGTATATCTAATGAAAATGCGTCTGTCATAACATTGGGGATTCATCCCATGACCACTCAATTTTCCCTCATTTAGCCCTTTTTACAAACCTTTGCTCATTGTTTGAAAACTTGAGAATTTCTATAGAATTAATTTACCGTCAAAATCTTACTTACAGGATTTAGAGAGCCCAGGCACCTGCCTTGCAAGAGGGAGTGTTGGGTCCATTGATTGTTACTACATCGTCCCCAAAGCACTGCAAAACATTTTCCCATTGATTTTAACTAGAATCTCACTACTGCCTGTTGAACCCTTTTTCTGGTCTGTAAACAATTTTTGAAGTAATAAACTTGACTTAAGACATTTTTGGATAGCTACATTGAAGTGTACTTAATCCATGTGATCTTTGAAAAGAGTATTAAATAAATCAATTTAAGAGAAACCATGACAACCAACTTATTCTTATTTACTGCCTGGATAATTTAATAGGAATGAAATTCCTTTAGAGATATGAAAGTTTATAAGGGTATTTTAAAACTGTTTTAGACCACAGGTTGCAGATGTTGAGCTAATTCTGTTTGAAGGCAATAATAGCCTAATAAGCTGAATCTTTAAAAGGTGAGAATGTATGTCATTTCCCTGTTCATTACACTGCTCTTCTAGCGTCTCAGACTTTTTCCCCTCACCTATATGGTCAGACTTATATAGCTATCACCAAGAATTTGAAATAGAAACATGAACGATTATTTAATCACCCATAATCAACATTAGTAAATACATCTGAGTTATCTGGGTATTTTTTGCAAACATCTCCATTTCTGTGACATGAAAGCACTAGCTATTTTAATGAGCTATGAAAGGCTGATGAATTAGAATATCCATGTCAAATCATTTGATATTGAAGACATGAAGTCAAGTGTGGTAAATTGGTACATAGAAATGAAATTCAATATGCAGTAAAAATTCCACACTTGAAATTATCTCATTTATTGGCAATCAGATTAACCACTTATATGCTGATACATCATTTTATTCTCCAACTAAGCACTATAAATATAAAAATATGTATTGTATAATGATCCATTATTTTGCCTTTCCTGCAGTAAGTTGGTAAAAAGGATAAAACTCTGTGGCGACTGTGTAGTGACATTAAGAATTTCCAGGCAAAAAAAGTGAATTTATCATAAATTTCTAACTCATGTCTTTTTCAAACCAGCTAATTATTGGCATAAAATAATCTTATAAGCCTCTCAAAGTTAAAGGATAAATCAGTGGAAAATATGCACCCACACAAAAGTATCTCTAGCAGTAAAATATACAATGTGTCAAATTTAGTCCAATGAAAATATTCATAATTATAAGCAAAAAACTATATAGGTGTCTAGTGATAGCTCATTCATGATACACCATGATACACCATGATACATTCATGATACACACATGATACACCATATAATTAGGTGTATAGTGATTGCTCATTCAAGAATGGGGAGATTTTTTTAATTTATACTCATTGCAAATAATTATGACAAGAGAAAAATAAGTTCTACCTCTACAAAAATTTCAGTGAACATTAATATAGATAAACATGATATGTAAGAGATAATGGAAAATTAACGTAAATACTTACATAAAAATAAAATGTCTGAAATGGTCCAATTCTTTTCTCATAAATTGAAAAAGTCTTAGCATGAAAGAGGAAAGTGTATAGATAGGAACAATGTAATGAAATAATTTTAAGGTAACATTACAACCTTACTGGAAAGAATTATACAAAACTTAAGTGATGCTTTGGTTAAACATATGCTGTTGGAACAATATATTTCTAATGTAAAAGACTAAAACTCTATCCTCAGATTTTGTTTAATTGTTTGTTTCTTTTTTTAGGGCCTTACCTACTAGCTACAGACTGTTCCCAACTCTGAGCCTAGGAGTTACTCTCTGTAGTGCTCGGAAGTCGATGCGGTGTCAGTAACAGAATCCCGGCCCCGGCATGCAAAGCCTGGGCCAGTCCTTTTAGCCCTCTTACTGGTCTTGCAGCAATATTTAAGTTGCTTTGAATTCAACTAAACATTATTATTATTATTATTATTATTATTATTATTGTGGTTGTTGTTGTTATTATTATTATTTTGCTTTTGGGGTCACACCCAGCGATGCTAGGGGTTACTCCTGGCTCTTCACTCAGGAAGGGTTCGATTCCTGGCTTCCCATATGGTCACTCCTGCGTGGGGGACCATATGGGAAGCTCAGGAATCGAACCCGGTCGGCCGCATGCAAGGCAAATGCCTTACGAACTGGACTATCGCTCCAGACCCAAATCTTAATTTTTTAATGATAATCCTAATGTCACAACTACAACATTTGGAGAAAGCTCGATTATAAACAAATCAATTAAAAAAAACATCTGAAAGAATGATCTTCAAGTCTATAGTACTATGTAAAAGTGAAAGAAAGATTTCAAAATCCACAACTATAATGAGTGTAAAGAGGGTGTTTATGATAAACTCATCATTTTTATATTTTCAGGAGAAAATACTTCATCTTGCTATGGTTTTCTTTCTATTTTAAATATACGATTAAAAACTAAAGTTTTCTTTTAAAGCAAATGCAAAGAACAGATATTGCTTGTAACTTAGGGAATTAATACTATCAACCAAAAATGAGATCATTGCTAGATGGGCCCATGTAAGAAGAAAAGTTCATTCCTTAGGAAAAGATCTGATCACCAATATTTATTAAAGCCACAAATAAAAGGTATGTACATAATTTAATTTTCACTTTCAGTCATATCATTCTAAAGAAGAATATAGGAGAAAAAACTTTTATTTTAGCTAAATCAATATACTTAATCTATTATCATTCCAGGCATAATCAGTGTGAACTGTCATAATAAGACACTTGTATCTTTTTTTAACTATATAGCAGTTATAGGGAGCTCAGTTGTGGGATTATTTTTTTTTTCCTTGTTCATTCTAACATACCCCAAATAGTTCAGAGCCAAGAGTATCTTCTGTTGGAATTTTCGTACCTTTTTTTTCCTTCTTTTCCTTTCTTTTCTTGTCTTTTCTTTAAATTTGATTTTGGGGGTCACACCTGGCGGCACTCAGAGTCTTCCGGCTCTAGGATCAGTGATCTCTCCTGACAAAGGGCACCATATGCTCTGTGGGGATCGCACCCAGGTCTACTATGTGCAAGGCAAGTGCCCTAACAGCCTGAACTGTCACTCCACCCCCTTCGGGATGAACTTTCTAAGCCTATTTGTCTATCCAACTGCAGACTCACTGTCACTACTACGACAGTGAAAACCTAGAATATGATTCTTGCTTTAGATGAAAATGGTTGGCTTTTCCTAGGCAGGAGGCTCTCTTGCCATCTCAGTTCAACTTTGTCTTTGATTTTACTAAGTTATATATCTTATTACAGTGGCTCACCATTCTCCAGTTCCCCTGCTTTATAAGGCCATACAGAGTCAATATTAATCCTCATTCTTGCACTTGTGTTAAGTCTGGTGGCTATGATGATAGCTCCTGACTTTGTTAGAACAGCTTTCAAAGCGTGTTGGATACTTGTTTTTTTTTGTAAGTTCTACATTTATTTGGAAGTTTCTTTTTTATTCAAATGACTGCTTCTGCAGTATTAATGAACGTCTGTAATTTATCTTCTTCACTAGCTTCCCTTAATGCTTTTCCAATCTCTCCTCTACCCAGTGACCAAAGGGAACTTTTCATTATAAATGTTTTAAAGTATGAGATGTTAGATATTCCTAGAACAGGGATATACTTTCTCTAGTGAGCTTATCATTCCTTTCTTAATCTTACCTTTGGCTGTTTAGCAATCCTCTTCCAAACTTTCTCCCACCAAACTATAATCCCTTTCTGTAAAAGTCTGTCAGTACAAGAGTGCTGCATCTTCATGTCTCACGTTCATATTTTTCTTTCTTCTCATCTTCATGTTTTTCTTGCAATGTTTTGTCCTCCCCAGGGACATATGTTTATATACCACGTTTTCTTGCTGTCAAAAATTAGAAATGATACTTTTCACAGTCAGATGAAAAATTGCCTATAATTTGATTGTACACTATTTTATAAATAATAAAGATCACCTTTTTTTTCTACCATACTGAATTAAAATTTTTTTAAAAAAATGCTAAACAAACTCTTGGCATTTTGTTGCACTAAAATATAAATGAATTGTAGATTTTAGATCCCGCAATTATACATGTTAATTTTATTTTGTCCTAACCTGTAGTATGCACAAGTATTGACAAGACTGAAAGAAATGGTTCCAGCATACTTGTAGACCAATAGTGATAGAAATGAATCATGTAGAAAGGGTTCCAATGTGTATGTTTAATAAAAAAAAAGTTTCCTAGTTTATTTTCTTTCCTTTTCTTTTCTTTCCTCTCCTTTTCTTTTCTTTCCTTTCCTTTCCTTTCCTTTCTTTTTCTTTTCTTTTTCTTTTCTTTTTTTTAATATTTATTTTTATCATTGCTGGGTCACACCTGGCAATGCTCAGGGATGACTGCTGGCTCTGTGCTCAGGAATTACCCCTGGCGGTGCTCCTGGGAAACCATATGGGATGCGGAATCTGCAACAGCAGGATGCAAGGCAAACACCCACCCCCACCCCCGCTGTGCTATTGCTCTGGTCCAGTTTCCTAATTTCTAATTGTACTAACATGACCCAGTTTTTATATTACAGTAAATGTGAATCATTTTAATCAGCACAGGTGAGTCAACATGAATGATTTTTTTCTAATTGATAAGTGTTTTTAGCTCTTTAAAGAGCATTTACTGGTCATTACACAACACATTTCACTGCCAAAGCATGGCACCATTTATCTGAGACTGCTCCTGCTTAAAAATCAATAAATTGTATAAATATCAAAAATTGATATTAAACACACACACATATATATATATATATATATACATATATGTGTGTTTATATATATATATATAAATATATATATATATTTTTTGCTTTTGCTTTCATGGGTCACACCCAGCAATGCTCAGGGGTTACTCCTGTCTCTGCACTCAGATATTACTCCTGGCAGTGCTTGGGGACCATATGTGATACCAGGGAATCAAACCCAGGGCAGCCACGTGCAAGGAAAAAGTACTAATTGCTGTAATGTTTCTTCAGAACCTTAAACGTAAATTTAAATATCTTCCTATTAAAATATTATTTATACAACCTCACAGAAAGCATGAGGGATGAAAGTAAATTCAAGTAATTCATCTGTGGATGGGGTGGGAGAGAGACGGTGGTAGGAGGCTCGCCTTCAGCACTGCTGACCGTGGCTCGATCCTTGACATCCCACAAGGTCCCCTGAACCACCAGGTGGTATTCCAAGCACAGAGCCAGGGAATTACCTCTGAGCATTGCTGGGTGTGACCCAACATTATTTTAAAAGAAATTCACTTCAGAAGCCAGAGAGATAACAGTGTGTAGGGTGTTTGCCTTACACTGGGCAGACCAGGTTTGATGCTCTGTATTGCATATGGTCCCCTGAGCACAGACAGCAGTAATTCCTAAGTGCAGAGCCAGTAGTAATCCCTGAGCATTGCTGGGTATGGCCCATAAAACAAAACTAAACAAAAAAAAATAAAACAAGACAAAACAAATCAAAAAAGAAAGCAAACAAGCAAGAATGAAAAAAGGAAAGAAATTCATTTCAGGGTCAGAAATATAGTGCAAATGGCCAAGGACACACACCTTGCTTGTGGACAGCTCCCAGGTCTGGCAGCATCACTTGGGGTGGTTGTGACGGTCCCCAGCATTACACGGTGTGGCTACGCCACTGCCTTGGAGCCCAGAGCCCAGCAACAGGCCTCGGCCTAGCACCCAGCATCAGGGCGTTCCCCTTCAGGTTGAAGATCCCAGGGCGCTGGCTTCTGTCTGGGGAAGGAACGTACCTAAGGATTCACTTCCCTGACTTTCACCTTACAAAGCCAGTACATTGCAGAGGAGGTTCTTTCTTCTGAGCTCTGCTCCTGAAGTCCAGGGGGTTCCTAGTCTGGGGATCGGGCGAAGCCTTGACTGCTCACTCCAGAGCAAGGGAAAAACTGAAGATGAGAGCAGTCAGGTGGTGTGGAGCCTTCAGGATTAGATAGTGTTGATGCTTAGGGTCCTCTTGAAGGCCAGGGCACATTCTCCAGCTCCTGATCTATCCCTCTGCCTTCAGACACATTTCATTTATATGTTAATTTAATTTAATTTTAGTAAGAAGGGCACACTAGTAAGAAAAGTTGCTAATTTTTATAATCCCTCTGTCTCCAAAAAGAGTTCATTTTTAAATAAATTTAATTTTTGATTTAAGATTATTGATTCTTTAGTATCAGTTTATAGAAATTTCAAATTACATGTGCTTTTCAAAGTCAGAAAAATAAAATTCTATTCTTAAGTAGTATAAATGCAGGAGAATATAGTCATAAGGCAAGATAAAAATGTAAAATTTCTTCTGAAAAGTGTTCAAAAGTGTAAAATACATACATGCAAAGATATATTTACTGTATGAAATTTCAACTCAGTTGAGGATCTTTCTAATAATTTATCATCTTGTTTGGTCTGAAAAAAATCTTATAAGATAATTTATTAATTGCATATCTATTACATTGCAATTTATTTTTATAATATACATTCTACTAAAATAATTATACTCTCTATATTTATTATGTTCTATTCTACCTAACATTTTATTAAATGCTTCATTTTGACAAACATGTTCTCATCAAGTTTAATGATAAGTAATGATGATTTTTTTTTGGCAAGAGTAAAACTGGATTTTGTGTAAACCACACCTTATTAGTTTTACTGGGAAATGATAACAGAAAAGATAAAACAGAAAAAAATGAATCCTGGGGCTGGAGTGATAGTCCAGCAGGAAGGGCATTTGCCTTGCATGTGGCCAACCCAGGTTCGATTCCTGTCATCCCACATGGTCCCCAGCACTGCCAGGAGTAATTCCTGAGCAGAGAGTCAGGAGTAACCCCTGAGCATCCTAAATGTGATCCCAAAAGGAAAAATATAATCCTATAATTATAAACCATAGAATATTGAATATGAAATAAATTCAACTTATGTTTTATTATCTTTTATCAATTTAATTTTTGGTCTGCTTTTGGACTAGGATTTAAAAAAAGGGGAGGATAGGGAGGAGACCACCCAACTTTTCTTTTTTCTTTCTTCTCTGACATCTTTTTCCATTACGATTATGCCATTATCCAACTATACTGTCTTCTTCGCACAGGACTGCTTTTCCCTTCTCTTCTACTTCCCAAATAACTTCTACTTTCAAAAAAATACAAAGAATTTCCATCAC
Source organism: Cryptotis parvus (assembly GCA_021461705.1). Taxonomy (NCBI): domain Eukaryota; kingdom Metazoa; phylum Chordata; class Mammalia; order Eulipotyphla; family Soricidae; genus Cryptotis; species Cryptotis parvus. The sequence continues at coordinate 34,121 of JAJIBD010003389.1, read as the reverse complement.
AAATGACCATAAAGTAAATTTAGTTTAAGAGATAGAATTTGGCCATCCTGCCCCTTGAGGTGTTGCAGGTGTGGCTGCAGTGCCCGGTTGCATTGGCAGGTGGCAGACAAGAGACAGGCTTGTCTACACCCAGAACTCTGCCCTGTGGGCCCTGGATGGTTGATGGTCTGACTTAGAAAAAGACTCGGCCCCCTGGAATGAACCCAGGGCCAAGACAGACTGGCCAGCTACCTGTATTCAATATACAGGAAAGGGTAACAATAATAGACCTCATTCCCAATGAATGGAGACGTTACTGGCGCTCACTCAAGCAAATCGATGAAAATGGGAAGACAAGTGACAGGTGTCAAGTGACAAGAGAATAAAGCACACTCTCATAAAAAATATGCTAACACTCAATTTATTTTTATTACATATAACATTATTATATAAATTAGCTATCTTAATAAATATCGTGAAGTTCCAGATTATTTCCTTTTCAGATATGGTTTATTTTGGTTTTGCCTTGCCCTATAAATCCATAGATTTCTATCAGTATTTACTCAATCACATATTCATTTATTATTCTCTAGTATGCTTAAGAACAGTGAAAATACAAAAGAAATTTCAATGGGACTATTAAAGGGTCTCCTGATTTTTAAAAATCAGAGGAAGAGTAGGCTGGGGGTGTTTTTTCTACCTACTGAATTCCTGTCTCACGGACAAAAGATGAAGAAGCTAAAACAAATCATAGAGTGTCATTGAAACTTTGATTTTTGCATAATTTCAGATAGTAACTCAATGTATCTTTGTTTGATCCTGCTTAATGGGTTTAAAGGATAAAGGAGAAAGGATGAAGGTTTAAATGATGGAGAGCGGATGAAGGATAACATTAACTAAAAAGTCACTAATCAGGAATTAAGATTGGTTATAAATTTCCTTAGAGTTCTGTATTGTAATTAAAGTAGTGTCTGGTTGCTAAGAAAAAGGAAAAAAAATCTCTTCAAAGTTCTTGGAATAGGTCTTCCTTAACTGGAAACTATTTGTACAGTAGGTAAATAATTCCTGAAAGCTAAATACCTGATAATCCTGATAATTTCTGAGAATAAGGGCATTTAGTTTACTTTGCTCTGAACATCCTTTTTTTATTTACATTTTAAGTCATTTTTGAAGATGTTCAGGGGTTATTCCTGACTATGCACTAAAGAATTACTCCTGCTAATGCTAGGGGATCCATATAGGATGCTGGGGATAGAAACCAGGTCAGTTGCAAGGCAAACACGCTACATTCTGTACGATCACTCTAGCCCTGACCATTGCTTTTTATGCCATAATCACGATCACAATCATCCCGTTAATCATCTATTTGCTAGAGCGGGCACCAGTAATATCTCCATATGTCCTGTCTCAGGCCAGTAGAGCAAAGGGCATCGGCTTGCTACAGGAACATAAAGAGCCTCAAACCATTATATTAGGTCATGGGAATGACCTAATATAATTGTTACTGGCATTTGGCATGTCAAATACAACATGAGCAGCTTGCTAGGCTTGCCGTGCGGGAGGCATATTCTTTAAACACCTCCAAATAAAGCACTTATTGATGAACCGCTGGCCGCTTGCGGCCGTGCGAGCCGGGCTGTGATGGGCTGGTCGGCTGGGTGGAGTTCTGAAGAGAGGGAAGTCCGGATGTGGAAAATGGCGGCGCCCATGGAGTGGGTGGGGGGGTCGTCTGGCTTGTTGTGAGGTTCTGCCGGGGTGGTGGGCCAAGGCTAGAACCCACCATGCCTCCCGACTGCCTCATGAACGGCTGGGCACAGGGAGAGCAAGGAACCGCTCTGCCCCATGTCTAAGAGTCTCTGGACCAGCATACCTGGGCCAGATTGAGGAAGAAACGGCTGCAGGGTGGGTGTCGATGATCCGGGCTGTGATAGGCTGGTCGGCTGGGTGGAGTTCTGAAGAGAGGGAAGTCCAGATGTGGAAAATGGCGGCGCCCATGGAGTGGGTGGGGGTCGTCTGGCTTGTTGTGAGGTTCTGCCGGGGTGGTGAGCCTAGTCTAGAACCCACCATGCCTCCCGACTGCCTCATAAACGGCTCGGCACAGGGAGAGCAAGGAACCGCTCTGCCCCATGTCTAAGAGTCTCTGGACCAGCATACCTGGGCGGATTGCTGCAGGGTGGGTGTCGATGATCCGTGATGGGCTGTGATGGGCTGGTCGGCTGGGTGGAGTTCTGAAGAGAGGGAAGTCCGGATGTGGAAAATGGCGGCGCCCATGGAGTGGGTGGGGGTCGTCTGGCTTGTTGTGACTCTTAGACATGGGGCAGAGCGGTTCCTTGCTCTCCCTGTGCCGAGCCGTTCATGAGGCAGTCGGGAGGCATGGTGGGTTCTAGCCTTGGCCCACCACCCCGGCAGAACCTATGCCATAATAAAGATTATTAAAGTTATATTTAATTTACATATTTTATTTTCATTCCCTTTACAAAAGTGAAGTCATAATATTTTATGAAAGAACAGACTTTCATAAATGTCATAAAATTATGAATACAATACTCGTTCCGATTTGACCATTTTTAAGTTTTATATATTAAATATAACATCAAAATTATCTCAATATATCAATGTCACAACATTAAATAGCCTACATTTTATATATTAATGTATAACTTACTTCTACAATAAAAATTATTGTCGACAAACTGAAAATCAGTGATATCTTTATTATTATTATGTCATACAAAGTATGAACCTAAGATGTTCTTATAAGTATCAAAACCATATGGAAACATAAATTGATGTTTGTATCGATATGACAATTTTGATGAATAGAAGAAAGTTGGTTTGTGACAGCATAAACTTCTGTGATTTATTCTCTACTGATTTCTCTTCTTTGTGAATTTTGCCTTTAGAAGATCTTACAGTGATGATCATACAAGTTTACTATGTAGGTATGTCAGGGAATGCGAAGAGAAATCATAGTGAAAGGGAAGAACCTTCTACCAGAGTTTATCCTCCTTGATGAACATACCCTGTATTAATGGATATACTGATCTCACTTGTCTAATGTAAGTAATATCTAGAAAACTGTAGTATTAGAAAAGGAAGAGGTGGAGGAAGTGGAGGAGGAGAAGAAAAAAGAATAAAAGAAGGGGAGGAAGAAGGAGCAGAAGAAGAGAGGAAGAAGAGAAGAAGAAGAGGAGGAGGAAAAGGTGAAGGAGAAGGAGAAGGTGAAGGAGAAAGAAAATAAAAGGAAGAAGAAAAAGACGGATGAGGAGGAGAAGGAGAAAAGGCAGAAGAAAGCAAGTGAGCAAATGAGAAAGAGAGAGAGAGAAAGAAAGAAAAAGAAAGAAAGAAAGAAAGAAAGAAAGAAAGAAAGAAAGAAAGAAAGAAAGAAAGAAAGAAAGAAAGAAAGAAAGAAAGAAAGAAAGAAAGAAAGAAAGAAAGAAAGAAAGAAAGAAAGAAAGAAAGAAAGAAAGAAAAAGAAAGAAAAGAAAGAAAGAAAGAAGAAAAAAAGAAAGAAAGAAAGAAAGAAAGAAAGAAAGAAAGAAAGAAAGAAAGAAAGAAAGAAAGAAAGAAAGAAAGAAAGAAAGAAAGAAAGAAAGAAAGAAAGAAAGAAAGAAAGAAAGAAAGAAAGAAAGAAAGAAAGAAAGAAAGAAAGAAAGAAAGAAAGAAAGAAAGAAACAGCATTTGGTCACACGCAAGAAATCCACTCAAAGGCTACCACCTAATTTAAATGACATCTTTGCTTTTTATCATTCTTTCCATCATCACCATGACCCAAATGTCAAATAGAGATCTAATATGTTCTATGGTTCACAGCTGAAAATAGGGAAGATTTCATGAAACTACAGAAAGTTTCAGGCTCCGTTTCTGATAGAGATGTTTGAGGACAAAATCTGAAACAAAATAAGGTTCAAAATAAAACTAATGAGGGGCCGGAGCGATAACCCAGTGGGTAGGGGCGTTTGCCTTGCGCGGCCGGCCCATGCCGGCCCGGGTTTGATCCCCGGCATCCCATATGGTCCCCGAGCACCGCCAGGAGTAATTCCTGAGTGCAGAGCCAGGAGTAACCCCTGAGCATCGCCAGGTGTGACCCAAAAAAAAAAAAAAAAAAAAAAACTAATGAAAGAGTTGGAAACACATAAAACATTGTGCACTTGCAGATACAGTAAACGTGAAGTATAGCTCAAATACTAATCAGACTGACATCAGTTCTCACTGAAGTATACTTAGCTCATTTTCTATTTCCCCAAACAACATGTCTACCCTATAAATTAAAAAAAAAGTTTTAGTGTGTAGCTCCCAAAAGAAATACAATGCACACATACACACACAACACACACACATACATACCGAGATATTTGCAAATAGTGACTAATATGTTAGACATATTAAAAAGATAGCATATAAGAATATAATTGAAAATATATGCAGAGAGAAAAATTCCAATAAAGTATCAATGGTTGGAAGCAAGGTCAGAAAAATGCATTCATATGCTTATTACTTGATTGAATTGTGAATGTAGAAACAATAAACAAAAATCCATGGGTTTAAATACAAGTTTAAATAAAGGTGCAAAAATAAGAAAATTAAAATGCTATGATATGCCAAAGGAGTTTAAAAAGTGAATTATATACATGCAACCCCCCATTATTTCAGAATTAGAATGTATTTGGAAATCAAGTCTAGGGTCCTATCTTTAGCTTCAGTGCTGAAAAAAGTAATTTGGTTAAAATGAGGGCAATTAAAGTAGGAACTTGTTTAGCATGACTGGTATTCTTTATAAAGATGCTGATTAAGATACTGATACACAAAAAGAAGAGTTCCAACAACTAGCAAATATCAGTCCCAGACTAAGTGGATCCTGGTATCAATTTTTAGCCTTTTACATACATAATATGATAATATTAATGCTTAAGTTGTTAATTTATGATTTCTATCTTGAAAATGAATATAACAATGAAGCAATTTAAAAGCAGTCACATATAATCAAGTTAACAGAATAAAACAAATAAAATAAATATTTAAAATAATATGATAATAAACATATCATAATAAGTAACACAATAAACTGTAGATCAAAGTTCATAGCACCCAAAACGTGAAAAATGTGAGATAGTTTTAAGAGCTGGAACATATTGTTTGCATTCACGGAGTCTGAGAATTGATTCCTCAGCACCGTATGGAATTCCTTCCTCAGCACCTTATGGAATTCCTCAGCACCACATGAAATTCCCCAGCACCTTATGGAATTCCTCAGCACCAGATGGAATTCCTCAGATGAAACTAGGGAAGATTTCATGAAATCTTCATGTTCTTCTAGACCTAGAATTTGTGCCCCATCACTGGACCAAGCACCAAGCAAACTGGCCATGATGCACAAGTACCATCCCTTTGGGTGTCCTCACGTTCCTCAAGAACCACCCTACAGGAACTGGAAGTATGATTCAAAGAATATTAAAATTTCTACAGCTGCATATGTAATAGTCATGATGCAGAAAATTAAATAAAAGAGGAAAAATCTTAAAATCAGAGGTGGAATAATAATAAATTTAAAACTACACAAATCATGAACATGTGTTTATAATTCTGAAAGGGAAAAATGAACAAAACATTTTTATACCTTTCCAACTTGTCCTTTAAACATGTAAAAAGAAAATGGCATTTTCAGGCCAGAATAAAAAAATAAGTGAGTTCATTCCTATATTTTTTCAGGGCACTACAGATAGCCCCAAAATCTAGGAGTAATCTGTGAGTAAAGAACCAAGCCTTACCTCTGAGCACTGTCTGGTATAACCAACCTAAAAAAAATTGAAAATATGAATACAAGTTTGTTACTGAGCATCTCACTATCATTCAATTTAAAAAATACATTAAAAATATTCCATAGGTCCACGGGTCTGTTTTTATTCCAATACCATGCTGTTTTAATTACTACTGCCTTGTAGTACAGTTTGAAGTTGGGTAAGGTGATGCCTCCCATCTTCTTTTTCCCGAGGATTGCTTTAGCTATCCTTGGGGGTTTATCGTTCCATACAAATTTCAGGATTGTTTGGTCAATTTCTTTGAAGAATGTCATGGGTATCCTCATATTAATCTTTGATAAAGGTGCAACGAGTCTAAAATGGAGTAAGGAAAGCCTCTTCAATAAGTGGTGTTGGGAAAACTGGACAGCGACATGTAAAAAAATGAATTTGGACCTGTGTCTAACACCATGCACAAAAATCAGATCAAAGTGGATTAAAGATCTCAATATCAGACTTGAATCCATAAAGTACATTGAAGAAAATATAGGAAAAACCCTCCATGACATTGAAGCTAAAGGCATCTTCAAAGATGAAACATCTCTAACAAAGCAACTAGAAGAAAAGATAAATATATGGGACTACATGAAACTAAAAAGCTTCTGCACCTCAAAAGAAACAGTGACTAAGATACAAAAGCAGTCCAGAGAATGGGAAAGAATATTCACCCAATACTCATCTGATAAGGGGTTAATATCCAGGATATATCAGGCACTGGTAGAACTTTACAAGAAGAAAACAAACAACCCCATCAAAAAATGGGGAGAAGAAATGAACAGAAACTTCAGCAAGGAAGAAATTCGAATGGCAAAAAAACATATGAAAAAATGCTCATCATCACTAATCATCAGAGAGATGCAAATCAAAACAACAATGAGATACCACTTTACACCACAGAGACTGGCACATATTCAAAAGAACAAGAACAACAAGTGCTGGCGTGGGTGTGGGGAAAAGGGGACACTCATCCATTGTTGGTGGGAATGCCGGCTGGTACAGCCTTTCTGGAAAACAATATGGACATTCCTCCAAAGACCAGAAATTGAACTCCCATTTGACCCAGCCATACCACTCCTGGGAATCTATTCTGGGAAACCAAAAATACGCAGCGGAAACACCATCCCTACTTTTATGTTCATAGCAGCATTATTCACAATAGCCAGAATCTGGAAGCAACCCAAGTGCCCGAAAATAGATGACTGGATAAAAAGCTTTGGTACATCTACACAATGGAATACTATGCAGCTGTTAGGAAAAATGAAGTTATAAAATTTGCCTACAAATGGATGGACATGGAGAAGATTATGTTGAGCGAAATTAGCCAGAAGGAGAGAGACAGTTACAGAATGACTGCATTTATCTGCATAACATAAATATATAGGTACATATTATGATACCAATATCCAAGGTCAAGTGAAACATAGATCAGGAGGTCCTGTCAAAGGTGGAAATTATCACAAACGTGTAGGTTTCAGAGGCTAGGTAAGACAGAAAATGGAACAGTGTGCTAACAATTGTGAGGGTACTAATGCCAACCTAGAACTGAGCATTAAATAGAGGCAAAAGGATACACATGACAACCCTTTAATGTATGTTCTGTAATCCATAGTCTGGAGAGGAAGGAAAAGAGAAAGATAGAGAAATGGAAAGAAATAAAGAACCTGCCATGGAGGAGGGCTGGGGAGGGGGAGGGAACCGGGGACGTTGGTGGTGGGAGATGGGCACTGGTGGCGGGATGGGTGCTGCTACACTGTATGACCAAAACCCAAATATGAACTTTTTAATTGTATATCTTTGTAATTGTAAAAATAAAAAAATTAAAAAATAAAATAAAATAAAATAAAAAATACATTAAAAATAAAATAGAAGTCTTCAGAAAAATAAGGAAAAAATAAATACTGGGGGCTGGAGTGATAGAATATCTGAGAGAGCATTTGCCTTGCACTCCACCAACCTGGGATTGATCCCCAATATCCCGAATGGTCCTCTGAGCACCGCTAGGAGTAATTTATTTCGCAGTGTGACTGAAAAGCAAAAAAAAAAAATAGAAAGGAAAGATAATCAATAATTTTAGACAATAGAAAACCATGTAATAAAAAATCTATATTAATTGCTGATGATTATTTTAAGAAGTATCAGATATAGTCATAGTCATTACTCTACAATAACTGATCAATTTTGCAAGAGGTAAGACAGAAATGGAACAGTGTGCTAACAATTGTTGAGGGTACTAATGCCAACCTAGAACTGAACATTAAATAGAGGCAAAAAGATACACATGACAACCCTTTAATGTATGTTCTGTAATCCATAGTCTGGAGGGGAAGGAAAAGAGAAAGAGAGAGAAATGGAAAGAAATCAAGAACCTGCCATGGAGCAGGGCTGGGGAGGGGAGGGAACTGGGGACGTTGGTGGTGGGAGATGGGCACTGGTGGCGGGATGGGTGCTGCAAACAATTCAGTATGATTTGTTGGCAAAGTGCTACACCGTTTCAATGAAACAATGTATGTTTTAACTGAACTAAAATAAATACATGTTTAATCACTAAAAAAAAATATTAACATGCAAACATCTAAACAAGAGAAAATCAAACCACACACGGCAGCAATTGATGAGAATGAAGGATGAAATAGATCAATCCACTATTATAGTTGGAAAATTCAACACCCCTCTTAGGTAATTGATAGATGAACCTGACAGAAGGAAGGAAATATAGAGTTGATCTGAATAGTACTATCAATCACAATCACTACGTTATAACTGACAGTTTAATATATTTCTGACACCAACAGCAGAATAAATTCCCTTATCTTGATTAGAGTGGGACTCTGTGGTTTTGCAAAAAGAACACAGGGGCCCCATTTATCACGTCATATCAAGGATACTTACTACCCACACAAATTATTACTGTTTATGTTGGCCTTGATGATATAGCCAAGGTAGAGTTTGTCACAATTCTGCTTTCTCAACTGACTACATTTCCCTTTGCAGTATGTATGCTTTTTTTCAAAAAATTCATTACGTGTGCCCCAAACTTAAAGAATGGCAAGTTATGTTCTATGTTACTGAGCTAAAAAAAAAGTAAGTGAATATCTCCTACTTAATACATTAATATTTATCATGGATCTCTGTTTATACTGGAATTGATGTTCTACTGCCACTTTTGTGGTTTTTTTTACTCAAAATCTTTTTTTTTTTGCTAAGAAAATGGCTTTAAAAGATCTAACAGTTGATTCATTTTCATTTTGTTTAATGAACATTTCCTTACTCTGTGTCATTAAAAGATCTTCAGGCATATCGGTATACTTTCTACTGCATCACTTGTATCACTTGCCTTTCTGATTTTCATCGATTTGCATGAGCTGGTGCCAGTAACATCTTCTTTGTTCCTGTCATGTGCTAGCATAGCCCAAGGGCCTCTGCTTGCTCCAGGAACATGAAGAGCCTCAAACCATTCCTTCAGGTCATGGGAATGAGGTCTATTACTGTTACTGTTTTTTGCATATCAAATACGACATGGATAGCTTGCCAGACTCTGCTGTGTGGGCACTCTTAGATTTTGCATTTACATATGTACCACACAGATCAGAATTTTCTACTGTAATCCTGCAAAATGCCATTTATTTAATAGCTAGTTATAAAATGGCTGATTTAAAGTACCTCTGTTGGTGACTTCCTTCCCCCTCTGAGGGAATACCAAATATTGAACTTGATTTTTGCACAAAGTGTGTGCCCTGACCCCAATACTGTCTCTAGTGATGCCGATTTTCTTAGCAGCAGCCAAGAGTTAAGCACGAGTCTCTGCTGAATGTTGTTGCTCATAGACCTATCAGCTAACAGAGCAATCATATGAAGTTAGTATAAACAATGTTAATTGTTTCATCAGCGAATTAAGATCAATATGTGAAAACTAAAGATACCAAAGCAGTGCTAATTTTAGTTTAGTTATGTAACATACATAACATTTATGTATGTGACCATATGCAAACAAAAGTTACTTCACTAAAACAGAATGTTAATAATTGGGGAGAGTAGGAGTGGGATATATATGAACACTATCTTTATATGTTTTCCGGGAATTAGTATGTTCTAATAAAAGATACTTAAGAAATAATAATCCTGCAGGGGATTCGGTATACTATTCAAAATTTTATAGTATAAATCATTTACAAGCAAAAAGCCCAACTCGTCCTGTGAAGCAATATTATAATACTTGTTAATTCCCTCAAATTTACACATTATCCATTTGGTACAAAGTCTCCAGCCACACTGTGCCCGATTACCTCACTGATTGTGTGACTATATGTACAAATTCTTGATAAGGAGAGGTAAATAGAAATTATATTGGCAATTCCCAATTCACGTCCTTATAAAGAGTTGACATCTGCACTCTCGCTCTCTTCCCGACATCTGCAGTCTCTTGCTCTCTTCCCTGTCTAGGAACGTACATAATTAGACTTCCCTTGAAAATCATGTTGCATCTATGGCAGAACCTCTAAACTACTTCTTAAATGAACACTAAATAGATCCCGAATACTTATGTAACAATAAATAAATCTTTTTTGGAGGAAACTCATTTTTGTTTTATTTAATGTTTCTTTAGCTTTGTCTCTTAATACAGTAATGTAATACATGTACAACTTTTTTATCTAATTCAGCATCAGACATAATATAAAGAAGATAAATATTTTATAATAATGAGTTCAAAATTTATCATTTCTAAAATATAGAAATAAGTATTTATTCAGCAATTGAGCAGGAACTAAATTTTGTTTTATAAGAATATTTTTCAGAAATGCAAACCATTCCCCTCCTTTATCAAACTTCAAACTGTTTTGCTATTATTTTTAGTAGCATTTTTCTAAATGTCTGAACAATTTCTCCAGTGAACAAACTAACCATCAGTTACTTTCTGCTAATGTAATGATGGAAAATATATGTAGAGATTATTTTGGAGCATAAACTTGTATTACTCTATACTAAAATGCACTACTTTGCTATCAATTTTTGTTTATATACTTTCATGAACATTAGTTTATCATTTGGGTAGCCAACATTACATACAACAGTCCTAAAATCCTTTTTATTCCCAGAAAATATTATTGTTAAGGAGATCAAGTCAAGAAGTAAATGAGATAGATTAACACTGTTTTTACAGGAGTTGCTGATGAGGAAACATGAAATTATGTACTTCTGTCTATGACACAGGATTGAGATTTGTTTAAGCATTACATTTCTGTAATTAGAACTCAACAGAGTCACCACTTTACCTTTGCCTAACCTTAGTCAAGCAATTAGGAAATAAATTGCTAATCTTTGGAAATGTTTATGTTAAGTTTTACTATATTGGGTCAATCTCTTATTACAATGACCTTAGTGACTTAAGCCAGCTTAAAATTAAAAAGTGGTATGTGAACTTATTTCAGGTTATTCAGTTATTAAACTATATATTCATTTGTTAAAACATATCAAATGTCAACCATTTATATGCTTATTATGTGGGTAAATTCTAGGAATAAAACAACAAAGAAAAGACATTGATTAAGTTTACTAGAAAAGTGTATGTTTGATATTTTTTTCTTTCATAACTAGAAACCTTAAGTTGTGATCAGTGCTCAAGAGATCTCGTTTACTGATATCCAGAAAGATATTTTCTGTCATATCTTCTGACTATGGACACATAACCATATTCTTGCAAATAACAAATTTAAAAAAAAGGTATGGGTGTTTGGATTTTTCTCCAAGGGCAAGTTACATTGTTTTAAATTTATTACAAAATTATAAAAAGCGTCTGGTGAAAATATACTAAGAGTTTCATAATAGTGATGAAGTGATAAAGCATCAAACACAAAACTTTGCAAATGTGGGGTCCGTAACCACTGCTTACATGCTATATCCAAAATCCTTGCTGTGAATGATCAAAGCAAAACTCAAAGTAAACAGTCAAACATTTAGAATTTCTTCACTTGCTGGGACACAAAAATTCTGCCCAGACCTGAAAGAGTTATGAATGCAAAGACAAAAGTCATGTGATGACAATGGGAGAGCTCCCAGAATCCCTGTGCTGATTCCCCATTTCTTCATCATGATTTTACCTGTAGAACTCTTGTGCAAATAGTATTTTTAAATTCTGATAGAACACAATGACAGAAGGCCGATGTTATACACCACACACCAATTTTCAAATGTCCACTTGAAAATTTGGCTCTACGGATAGCAAAAGTCATCTCCATGATCACATTTATCTTCTAGATATGCAAATTAACATTGAAATAGTCAAACTTGTTCTGGCATGTTTACATAAATGTCGTTAAACTCATATTATTATTGTTGAGCATGTGCACATTTTACCCTGCTGTATAAAGATATGTTTCTCTGATATTTAATTTCATTTGATGAATCATTAATTTCATTAATTAATGTTGATATCAGTTATGTCTAACTGATGATACATATATAATTTACATACTATTTCCACTTCAGCTAACTTCCTTATTCTCATTATCATCAATATCGGACATTAAAGTGAATACACAGTTTATTTAAGGCAGTGGAAAACAGACTGGTCTGCAGGGATGATCCAAGTCAACGGAAGACTCTTGGAGAACAATGAAATAAATTGTGTGAATGAAACATAATTCTTTTCTTTTCTACTTTTATAGATGATGGGTGCTTTAATAGCTTTATAGATGATTAATAGCAAAACAATAAAAAATACAAAATTTTAATAAAGTGTGTTTTAAAATTTTCAAAAATCTTTTCTGGGGCCAGAGTGATTAAGGCATTTGCCTTGCATGAGATTGTTTATACATACGAACCTTTGAGCACAGAGTCAGGAGTGACTTCTGAGCACTGAGTCAGGAGTAGTATCTAATGACTGCTGGGTATAGTGAAAAACAATCCCCCAAATAAAAATACTACAATACTTTCTTCTAACTGAAATATTCATAAATTAATCAAAGTGAAATAATTCTCAAAATTTTGTAAAATATTAAAATATCCTATGTGGAAATATATCTTAGTTATTGAAGAGTACCATTGACCTTTTTGGAGTCACTTCTTGCATTTCATGAATTCCTTTTTTTTTTTTTTTAGCTTTTTGGGTCACACCCGGCAATGCTCAGGGTTTACTCCTGGCTCAGTGCTCAGGAATTACTCCAGGCAGTGTTCGGGGATCATATGGGATGATGAGTATGGAGCCCTTGTTGCCTACATCCAAGGCAAGTGCCCTATCACTCTGGCCCCTCATGAATTCCTAAGACTGCTGTATACAAAATAAAAACTTACATTTTTACAACTAAAGTTAGTTTGGAACTTTAACTTATTTATGCTGAATGTTTTCTTGCAAAGGAGGTGCCAGTGGTTTTCTCTGGAATTTGGGTTCCTCTCTTTATCAAGTGATGTCTTTATTGCTGAATTATGTTGTTTCAGCTTTGAAATTTCCATGATTTCCATGAATTCATATTGAAAAATATTCAAATAAGAGTTTTCTTTATGTGAGAGTGGTTGGAACAAGAGTGCTTATCATCCTAACAACTAGAGATAAGAGTTGGACCTTAGGAATATAAAAAGAGTATGTGGGGACATTTCTTGATGAAAGAAAACAGCATATAATTGAGATACTCAAATATTGCTCTGGCAACTAAAATACATGTGTTTATTATTATTTGAAAGTTTAATTTTGATTTTTGATCCAAATACTTGGGAAGAGTAAATAGCTCTTAAGGCATTGATAAACACAATAATTTACTCAGTTGTTCACAGAGATTTAAACATTAATGCCACTTTCCATTGGCATGGATTCCTGTGCAAAGTCTGGTATTTGCAGCAACACAACCACAGCTAGGTTTGCCAATACAGCTCAAAAAACCATAATGTCATTGTCTCATGATAACTGAGGAGTGAGAAAGGATGTGCAATAAATAATTCATTTGGCTAAATCACTTTTAACAATGTATTAAATTCCCCCAAATTTAATGTCTGTTATGTGGAATTTTGGAATTACAGAAATCTATTCCAAAATATCAAGATAAATTACTGCTCAAAAATCATTTAAATCAACATGTTAAGATATGATACCTCATAAGAAATTTTTATTTTAAAAATTTTATGAAAATAAGATTAAAATAGATCAATTTTTTCATCGATCAAAATTGATTAACAGTCTGTAAATAGCTCAGCCACTCAGTGATAGAGCACTTACCTATTAAGTGTGAGATCCCAAACTCAACATCCTGGAACTGAGAAATAGATTTAGTACATAGAATAAAAAGAAATCTGTAATTTTTCTCAAAAGAGCACTGTCATTTACAGAGGTAGAATGTCTCCATAAAAGTAGAGTTACTCAACGTATTATATAGATTTTCAGGATAAGGATGCAAGTCTGAGCAATAGTAGAGTACAGCACGGAGGGAATTTGCCTTGCACAGAACTGACACACGTTCAAACCCCTGCACCCAATATGCTCTCCCAAGCTGCCAAGAGTGAGCATGGCTGGGTGTGACCCTAAAACAAAATGATAGAGATAGAGAAAGAGAAAGAGAGATGGCGGCAAAGACAGAGACAGAGGCAGAGAAAGAGAAAGAGATCTATTGTAATAGAATACAAATTCCTATCACTATCACTATCACTGTCTTCCTGCTCATCATCAATTTGCTCAAGCGGGCTCCAGTAAAATCTCCATACGTCCTGTCTCATGCTAGTAGAGCCCAAGGGCATCTGCTCGCTCCAGGAACATAAAGAGCCTCAAACCAATTATATTATATCATAGGAATATCCTAACATAATTGGTACTGGTATTTGGCATATCAAATATGACATAGGCAGCTTGCCAGGCTTGTGGTGCGGGTAGCATACTCTTGTAGTCACCTCTAAATACAGCATTTATTGATGAACCCTGCAGCCACAAGTAGCCGAGTGAGCCAGGCTGTGATATGTTTGTCTGCTGGATGGAGTTCTGATGAGAGGGAGGTCGGATGTGGAAAATGGCTGCCCTCATGGAGTGGGGGCAATCGTCTGGTTTGTTGCGAGGCTATGCTGGGGTGGCAGGAAAGGGCTACAACCCGCCATCCCTCCTGGGCACCTCGTGAGTGGCTGGGCACAGGGAGAGCTGGTAGCAGCTCTGCCCCATGTCTGTGAGTTTCTGGATCAGCATACCTTTGCAGAATTACTTAGAGATCCAACTTGGCCAGGCAAATATGCTGGTAATATCTAGTTAGTCCCACGATGATTGTGGTAGCATGAGAGAATATTTATACCAGCCAGTACAGAATACATGGTCAGATTAACCGCCACATTTAAACAACCCCCCCCCCGCCCCCTATCTACAAAGTGATCTGCAGGAGCAATCCAGAGCAGATGCAGAGGCTTTTAGGCTTTTAGGTGTCCTGCAACAGGGTACCAAATGGGATGCTGGGGATCGAACCTGGGTTGGCTGTATGCAAGGCAAACACCCTACCCGCTGTGCTATCACTCCGGCCCCTTTTTTTAAAATTCCATATACATACACCTATTCAATTTATTAAAATTTTCAATGAACACAGTATTTGAGCCAGTGCTCCAGACTGCTGTTCAGAGGAGACACCACAGAAGACACAATAGAGACTTCCTTGCAGTCAGTACAGATCCTTTTACATAGAGATAGAGAAATAAAAGGACAAATCTAGTTGTCTAAAAGACAATTCACTGTAGACGTTTTATTCAGTTTTAAACACTGTCTTAATGTGTATGGGTCTTAATATGAATAGTCCTAAAGATGGCTTTTCTACTTGAGCCATTTTTTTACCCAAAACAAAATAACCTAAGTAATACAAAGTGTTAAAATATAGCATAGAGATACAAAAACAGACTAATTATAATTAGGAATTTAATTATGATGTTACATTTTTTATAATCCACAATTATGTTTAAGGAATCACACAAACATAGATCACTGATTTGAATGAAATGCACAAATTTGTAGCAAAGCTTTGTAGTTACAAAAAATTAAAAAATTACAAACTCTTAACTATCCTAATCTACTAGTAACTTTATCTTGGGGTCCCAGTGTTCAGATATGTTAGAGAAATGTAGATTTGTTGTTAGGTTGGGACACTTTTGTTCAAGTGGATTAATGGTACATTTAGAAAACTAGTGTGAATTATTAAAGTTACTGGTGTCTTACAACAAAAAAATTAGCCAATTCTGAACAATTAAACAGTAACTGATATTTTTGTGTATTAATAAAAGGTTAATAATTAAATTATGAGCATTTTCAAGGTCCTATGAAAATATCAAATAATTTAACTCATAGAATAACCCAATGAACTTTATTTTATCACTTAGCAAAACAGGTAAGAAAATAAAATGATGTGTCCAAAGTCACCCAGAAGATACTTAGTTTTAGACATAACTCCTTTCACTTGAAAGAATTGCCCCTCGGCCACAGAACACAAAGTCAGGAACCAGAGGTAACTGATAAAATGGAGGTAACTGATAAAATGATGGCTCAACTGAAAGTAACTGATAAAATGATGGCTCGAGAAGACAAGAGCACAGCAGGAAGGGCCTTAAGCAAATAATTCCAGGGAGGGCTATAAGGCAAACATTCCCGAGAGGTTGCCTCTGATGTCCCCCTCTGTATTTGGTATGATACCTGACTGGGCCCATGCCGTGCCAAATATGGAAAGAAGTATTAGGCACACTCAGATTGGTGGGTGATGGTTACCTGGTGCAGAGTGATTGGCTGCCTGCGTGCAGACCTTGATGTAATATTTTAAACCTATTGAATAGTTATGCGTGGGCTTTTCTGTAGCACGGGAATTATTCCTTAAAAGATCGTCCCTGGAAGGGCTCGGGGCTCTTAGCCACTGACCGTTTGGGGTCACGCTATGAGCCCGAGTATACTCGCTTATTAATAAAACCCTTGTTTTTGCATAGGACTTGGTCTCTCAGAGTTTTCCTTGGTAGGTGCGATGTTCCTAGGCTCCCAGTCAGTCACCCCATCGGGTGGCCAACCCTTACACACTGAGGCATCAGGGCTGTTTGTAAGTAGTGATTGGGGAGCACAGGGTATCATTAATGCTATATTCAGCCACTAAGCCAAATAGTTAATGCCAAGTCCAGCAATGATGAGAAATGGTAGGGCTCCACCCAGCAGCACTGGCAGTTGAACTTGGAACTTGGACATGTAAGATAGGTGTTTCTGACCCTAAACTCTGTCCTTGGCCACCAGGACTATATGCAAGATTATATATACATTTTTGCATAACTTTTATCCACCATACTTATGATCTTTCTTTCAGGAAAATCTTAAGTGATTCATGCTTTGTGGTGCATAACAACAATTGTTGCCAAATTTTTAAGTGTATTAGCAAAGTTTTGTTCACTTCAACTACTTCTTTTATGGCACTTGTATTTTTAAAACACAAGTATTTTTAAAATTTTAGGACTAGATGAATCAGGAATGTCCTATTGGATCAGAAGCACAGAGATGAGACTCCAGGAATAAGACATATTTCCATTAGTATTTTTAGTAATCACCAGTCAGAGGGGCAGTAGCTCTCATCTTGTCAGCTGACTGACCACCCTCAACAAAGACCCCAACTCCCTTATATCCCACCTTTTCAAGGGCAATACAACTTAAATTTTGCGTAGTTCATAATAGTACAAAGAAATTTCACAAAGAAATGTCTTTGTGACATTTACATTACAAAGACATTTCACATTCTTTGCATAGGATTTAAGGATGATAGGAAGGAGACAAACAGGAGCCACCTGCAGGGAGTGCTGTCTAGGTGAGGTGAGATGAACAAAAGAATGCCTTACAGTTGCTAATTCAGCCTTCCAGACTAGCCCAAGATGGAAAGGTCTTGTCAGACTTGAGTAACAGAAAGACAAGGAAAAACTTGTTTTCTTTTAACTTCAAGCAGTGTTCATTAGACTCCATCTTGGACTAGTTACAGCCAAGAAGGAAATGTGCAGAAAAATAACCTAGAATGTCGGGGCGCTCGCCGGGTCCCCGACAGTGCTGGGAAGAGAGTTCCCTTCTACCTCCGAAGCCGGCGAGGAACGGATGAAAACTCAGGAATCTGATGCAGTTTTAAAAGGCTTTACTTATCACAGGTTCAGGCATACAAATCAGCAAAAGGAAAAACCCGATGCTTAGGATTCCAGGCTAGAACCCCAGCCACGTGTAGGCCAAGATGGCGACCACCACGTGTAAAGGAGAAAAAAACCTTCCAAGGGGAAATGAACGCTCACAAGGAGAGATCCCACAGGGAAGAAGAAGGGGGCGAGAGCGGGAACCGGCTAGTTTATATCCCTGTAACTCAGACCTTCCCCCAACTGTTATGGAAAGCAGGGAGGGTCCAATGCCCTTAGGTAATCCCTCCCTGCACCTCACCTAGGGCCTTTACTGTGCTAATGTTTTGAGCCGAAATCTGCTTAGGAATGCTTTTGAAGTGTAGAGAAGGGGTTTCTGAGATGGCATGTCCTTGACCAACACCAATGCCAGTTAAATATTTCTCCAAGCCTTCACAAGTCTCCTCTACTTCATTGTAGTTTTATATTTTAGTTGCCTTTGAGTATATCAGGGAGCCATGCTTGTTTGCTTGGAAGCAAATAGCATTTCTCTCTGGTCTAATTACTTAGGTGTCCTATGTGGCCAGGCTAATATGCTGGTAAGATCTAGCTAGTCCCACAATGATTGTGATAGCATGGGAGAATATTTATACCAGCTAGTACAGCATACATTGTCGGATAAACTGCCACATTTAGACTACCCCCTTATCTACGGAGTGATTTGCGGGAGGCAATCCAGAGCAGATGCAGCGGCCCTTAGGAGTCCTGCAACACTAGAATAATAGTGTCTGCATATGTAAAGCATGAGAACAGGCACACTATAGAATTCTACATACTAACTCTATTGGGAGACAGTCTGTCAGTAAACCCTGTGAATCTGTTAACAAGCAGTATGCATCAGACCTTCCTTCGCATATCCTTAGATATACTTTCTGCCAACATCTCCCCTTTTCGTTTAGGCTGAGTTTGGCAAACATAACAAACTGAGAAGCCTGTTTAGCCCATTTCTTATACTGTTTGAACTTACAATATAAGGTAAGAAAAACACAAGTATTTTAAAAATATTACAGGGAAGCGTATTTCAAGTCAAGGTATCTTGAACCAGAAAAACATGTCACGGGAAGAGCTGCTACCAGCTCTCCCTGAACTCAGCTGATCATGATGGAAGGTGGGTTCTAGCCCTGGTCCAGTATCCTCCCAAGAAGCCAGAGGAATGTCCACACCATGAGGGCAGCCATTTTCAACATCCAGACTCCAAGGCTCATCAAAGCTACACCCAAGAGAAAAGCCAATCTCTCCCATGTGGCTTTAGGTGGCTTTGCAGTCACGTGGTTCATCAGTAAATGCAGGAACTGAGAGCCTACTACTGAGAGTATCCCACCCACACGGCAGAGCCTGGTGATCCAGGTGAGGCAGAAGCAGCAGTGGCAGGTCTCTGTTCGATCATGATTCCCAGGTTCTTCAATATTTTCAAGAATGAAAATATTGAATAATAAAGATGCTCAGACTCAGAATTCGAAGGTAGAAATGTTTATTGAAAAGTAGAGGAGAAAGGAAAGGAACTTCTTTCTCCTCTTGGGGGAGGAACTTAGTATAGGACTAAGTTAAAGTAAGTGATTTTGTGTAGGCTCTTTTAAAGGCCTCCTGCATTGTTATCAACCAAGTATTACAGAGAATGCCAGAAATCTTCAGGGTGGTCTTGGCAGGCAGACAGGGGGCGCCACATGGCCATAAAAATTCCTGAATAAGAAAGAAAACTGGTCCTTCGGCTATCCAGAGTCACACCTGTTGGCACAGGGAAACAGACTTGAGAAGACCATATCAACAATAGACCCTTGGGGAAGGGAAGGCCAGAGGGAATGTGTGAATGGCTATAGCTGATTAAATCTCCTGAGGGAAATGAATCAGCCTTCCCACCCAAAACCCAGCTCAAAGAAGACTCAAGCATTCCAATCAAAGAAGACCACCCCCCCAAAGTCTACTCCCTTGGCAACGGGCCCTAGTAACCGAGGTTGAAGCCCCATATGGGAGTAACTTGGGGAGAAATCTATAAAAGCCGTCCTGACCAAAGGACAGTGCGCACATGCTCCTAGGCACACATGGTTCCCTGCGCACACATGTTTCCTGCGCGCACATGCTGCATGGACACACATGCTGCCTGAGCTCATGTGGCCGAGCACATGTGGTGCCTGAGCACGTGTGTTGCCCACATCTCCCCCTCTTGAGATGTGTACTCTCTCTTTTACTCGCTCTCCGTCTTT
Organism: Cryptotis parvus; assembly: GCA_021461705.1. Classification (NCBI taxonomy): domain Eukaryota; kingdom Metazoa; phylum Chordata; class Mammalia; order Eulipotyphla; family Soricidae; genus Cryptotis; species Cryptotis parvus. The sequence goes on along the minus strand of JAJIBD010003389.1, from coordinate 14,023 downwards.
GGAGTAGCCCGTGTTCTCTCTTGAGCGTGTTACTCTCTCTTACTTCCTCTCCCCTTACCTCTCCAAAAACCTCCTCAATGAAATCTATTTTACTTCACTGCTCGTCTACTCCTGAAAAATTCTTTTTTCTGCAAGAAAGACAAGAACCCTGAGGCAGCCCTGGGTAAGACCTAGGACTGACTTTCCTTTCCTGCAAAGAGCAATTCCTCGCTCCAGCCTGAGTCGGTGGCTCCCCGAGAAACCTCGGGTGGTGGGGATTAACTCCTGTGCCTAGAGATCAACGGGCATCAGGTGTGGCTTGACGGCCACCTCGTGGGGCTGGTGGGGGCTCAGGCCCACGCCGTGCAGGGCTCATCACAGACTTTATCAGTCATAAGCCTGCCCATCGGATCTTGGGTGGCAGAGGCCACTGGGGAGAAAGCAACCATCTCTCCCCCTTCTGGGCTCACATAAGTCACCCGTGGGGTCCACCTGCAACAGTCTGCTGGTTTGAGTCTTTCTGGCTATGTGCCTAAGGTATTGTTTGTTATCTTAGTCTTGTGACTCCTGGTTCCAAAGAGAATTGTATGATCATGGGGAAACCAGGAATGTTAAAGATAGGGCCTTAGGATGAGGTCGGATAGGTCAATGGGAGAACTGGAACTGCTGGCAAGGAGAAAGTTTGGGCTTCTCTCAGGTTGGCAAGGGGGAAACTGAGGCTTCCTCCTTCACTGGCAAGCTACCCACACTGTATTTGCTAAGGCAAAAACCAGTAAAAATTATAGACCTCATTCTCATGACCTGAAAAAATGGTTTTGTGGCTCTTAGTGTTCCTGGAGCAAGCAAATGCCCTTAGGGCTACACTAGCACAAGACAGGATGTATGGAGATGTTACTGGTGCCTGCTGGAGCATATCAATGAACAATGGCAAGACAAGTGATACAAGTGATTTTTAAAATGACTGAATGTTACACATGTAGCACACAAACACCAAAAATTAAAATTCCAGTAGCCACATTCAAAGTGCAGCTTACTTAATATTGTAAGCAAATAACTCTCAAATGCAAACGCTATCCCTTGGGTCCTTCTTAATTTTCCTCTTCCCCAGTGTATCTTGCTCTGCAACCATGACTCATCCCATGGATTTTATTTGTATTTAAAGTACAGCCTTAATTCATACAGTCAGTGACTATTACTTTTCTAAGGATGCTATTACAAATATATACAAACCTGATATTTTTTTTCAATTTAATTGCTGTGAGATATAGTTACAAAGCTGTTCATAATTGGGTTTCAGTCATGCAGTGTTCCAACACCCAATCCTCCACCAGTGCATATTTCCAACCACCAATCTCCCAGTTTTGGACTCACCAATTCCCTCCCATTGCCCCTGGCAGGGATTATCTCTCTCTCTCTCTCTTTCTCTCTCTCTTTCTGTCTCTGTCTCTCTGTATCTGTGTCTCTGTCTCTATCTCTGTCTCTCTCTCTGGCATAAAGGTTTGTAATACTGATACTGAGAGCTCATCATCTTTGCTCCTTTACCTACTTTTAGCACTCAGTTATTACCCACAGCAATCATTTCTGATTATCTTTGAATAAAAGGACCCTTCTCCATCTCATCTCCCTTCCTCCCCAGCTCTTGGGGCAGGCTTCCAATGGTGAACCAGTGGACCAGTCTTTCTGGCCAGTCATTCCATGTCTTTTCCTCTTCTTTATAAAATTGATTTTCAAATTTTGTGTGTCCATAATAAGGGATCAGTACTGCTGGGCAGAGAATCCCCAGTGGAGACTCTTGGGGGAAATCTCCTTCAGGTGTTCACATCCTCCTCTCTGTCAGTCTCATCTTTCAGCAGCTCATTGGCTGCTAACATTTTTAGATTTTCCAACATTAGTTCAATTCCTGCTCTGACACCCAATGGCTTCTTCTCTGTGTCTCGTTCATTCATTTTTGACCTATATACATTATATTCTTTATACCTTATAATAAATTGAGACCATATCATTTATTTATTTATTTATTTATCTATTTATTTATTTATTTATTTATCTATTTATTTATTTATTTATTTTTGATATTTGGGTCACTCCCGGCGACACTCAGGGGTTACTCCTGGCTCTGCACTCTAGAATCACTCCTGGCTGTGCTCGGGGACCATATGGGATGCCGGGATCGAACCTGGGCCGGCAAGGGCCGGCCGTGTGACAGGCAAATGCCCCACCCGCTGTGCTATAGCTCCGGCCCCCACCCATATAATTTTTAAATCTAAGTTTTATTCAAACATTCGGCATCTTGTTTCCAAACCACAAATTATTTAGATAATATCAGAATTATGGTTATTCTGCTCATTTTTAAATGTTGACACAAATCATTTATATGTCTTATATTAATAAATTGATTTCAAGTTTTTCAGTTGTTCATATATTCAATTAACATTTGGCTGTGGTAAAAAAAACACATGTTCAATTTACTCTCAAATTATTTTTATTCTTTTTTTTGCTTTTTGGTCACACCCAGCAATGCTCAGAGGTTACTCCTGGCTCTGCATCAGGAATTACTCCTTCGATGCTCGGGGACCTTATGGGATGCCGGGGATCGAACCCAGGCCGGCACAGACCGGCCGCATGCAAGACAAATGCCCTATCCACTGGGCCGTCGCTCTGGCCCCCAATTTTTTTTATTCTTAATATTCAAAATATCCAATAGTTAACAATATATTCAATAGTTGTTTTTATCTTTTACAAAATATGTCTAAAATATTTCACCTTGTAAAATTATAGCAATTTATTTTATTATTTATTTTATAAATTAATCATATATACCATATAACATTTTTTTCAACCTAAAGTGCTTCATGTATCAGCTTCTCTGTAGTAAATCTAGGGTTGATGAACTTTTTTTTCTATTTTTTCCATATTTTCTTTGTGAGTGACCAGACTTGATGAAAGCGGTCTTTAGTTATCTTTAAAGTTACATATTTTGATATCTCTAAATTTCATGACATAGTAAGTCCGCTTTGTTCCTTAGACTTGTGAACTTAAGGGTCATTATTTTGTCAAATAATTTATGTCCTTTTCAGGATTTATACAACCTACTATTCCTTAGTATATATATATATATATATATATATATATATATATATATATATGTATATATATATATATATGTTTAGTAACTATGACTTATAGTTTCTTGAGTATGTTTCATATCTCATAACGCTAATAAAAAGGAAAACAATTATACAAAATAAGTTATCTAAGTATTACCATCTCTTGTATCACTTGTCTTCCCGTTAATCATTGATTTGCTTGAGCGGGCACCAGTAACATCTCCATACGTCCTGTCACATGCTAGTGTAGCCCAAGGCCATCTTCTCACTTCAGTAACATAAACAGCCTCAAATCATTCCATCAGGTCATGGGAATGAGGTCTACATTTGTTACCGGTATTTGGCATATCAAATACAACATGGGTAGCTTGCCTAGCTCTGCCATGTGTGTGGGATACTCTTGTAGTTGCCTCTAATCTTGTGCATTATTTATGAATTGTGCAGCTGAAAAGTGGCCACAAGAGCTGGGCTTGTGATCAGCTCTTCTGCCAAATGGAGCTCTGACAAGAGAGTAGTCTGAATGTGAAAAATGGCAGCCCTCATAGTGTAGTGGGTTTCTCTGGCTTCTTGCGAGGCTCTTCTGGGGTGGTGGGCCAGGGCTAGAATTTGCCTTCCCTCCCAGGCGCCTCGTGATCAGCTGGACACAGGTAGAGCCGGTAGCAGCTCTGTCCTGTGTGAGTCTTTGGATGAGTATACCTGGGATGGGCTTGAATTTTTTCTGACATTTAAAAGTGTGTACCATTCCTGATAATTTCTGACTCTTTTCAATTACATCCACTTTATAAAAGTGTGCCTCAGTCTCATAATAACTCCTCTATTTTTTATTTTGATCCACACATGTGACATTGCTGAGGGAGTACTCCTGGTTCTTCTCTCAGGAACACCTCCTGGCAGCCATATCGGAGACAAGGGTCAAACCCAGTTCAACTACATGTGTCGGGGACACCGCCGGGTCCACGAAAATTTCAGGACATTAGTTCTCTTCTACCTCTGGCGACGCCAGGAGAACAGATGAAAACTCACGAATCCAGTGCAGTTCCAATAAGGCTTTTAATAGTACAAAAGCTCTTTCACAGCACTCCAAATATAATGAACAAACTCTAGCTCTGGTCCAAACTTAGACCATACAAAAGAGCCTAAGTCTCCCACCAAAGAGAGAGGATCTCACCTGAGATGAGTCCTACCCAGGAGAAGGAGCAAAAGACCAAAGAGCAAAAAGCCAGAAGCCAAAAGCTGCAGGAGTCAAAAGCCGAAGCGAAAAGGTGAAGGGGCTTCAAGTCAGCCCCTTATATATGCCAAAGTAATCCAGGGAGGGTCGTGTCAACAAAGAACTCTAAACAGAGTGTAGTGCCACACCCTGTTGCAGGTATAAACAAAGGTTATGCCAAGGACTAATCCTGATATTATCTCTTATGTAAAACACTGGAGAGAGAGAGAGCTGATAAAAGTAATACATCTTAATTTCATGAGCTTCATATAATCTACTATAAACGTGAAAGGAATTGGGGAGAACCTTATGCAAAATTCAGTATCCAATAAAAATATCGCGTGGCTGCTTTGTTGCAGCGCCAAGGGGACATGTGGGCCTGGCGCATTTATACATAGTCTTTCACATTTATACATAGTAAAAAGTTATAGACATGTTTTAACTGATACCAGTAAGTTTGGCAAATAGCCAGAGCAAACCACAAAACCACACATCATGCAGTTAGTCATTCTCAACATCCAGACTCCATAGTTCCTCAGACCTCTATCCAAGAGAAAACCTGATCTTCCCCCTTTAAATTTCATCAATAAATGCTCAGGTTGAGAGCCTTCTACTGAGACTATACCATCTACACGGCAAAGCCTGGCAAGCTACCATGTTTTATTTACTTTTTATGCTAAAGACTAGTTACTATTATGGACCTCAGTTCCATAACCTGAAGAATGATTTCGGGCTCCTCCTGTCCCTGTAGCAAGTAGATGCCCTTGGGTTGCACTTGCTTGTGACAGGACTAATGGAAATGTTACTAGTGCCTACTTGAGCAAGTCCATGAACAATGGAAAGACAGTGATACAGTGATACATGTAATCTAGATGGTACTCACAAGGTCCTTCTTCTTATTATCTGCACCAGGGTGATTCTGAGTATCTTTTTCTTGTGTACTGAAAGGGTCACACCTGCCTGCTTAGAGCAAACTAGTATGATTCTTCCTATAGTCTTCCTATAGTCTCAATGTAGCCAGGGTGGTAGTCTCCTGGTAAATTCTAACTGCCCCATGCTGGGTGCAGTGGGTAGAAAGAGGAGTTGTGCCCAATCTAGAAAACATAGAAGTCTTAGTAGATGTATAAGTCAGAAGTTATTCAATCAAGGTGACTTCTGTAACTGCCACACCCTCTAGCAGTGTTTACATAGAAGAGAGGTCTCATTAGAATGAACCTTGGCTTAAAAAGATTAAGCTGTGAGGGGGCAAAACAACAAAGCTCCCAGATTATCTAAACCTGTCCTCAACATACATGCAAGGCAAACACCCTAGGTGCTGTATTATCTCTTTAGCCCCATTTACTTTATATTTTTGTTGCTTCCATCAAACTTAATACCCTGAATCATTGTTGGAAATCCACACCAAGTGGACTCAGGCTCACTCCTGGCTTTGTGCTCACTCATCACTCCTAGTGGTGCTCAGCATCTAATTCTGTTGTTGGTCATTGAACTAGGGTAAGTATGATACAAGGAAAATGCTTAACTCCAGCAGCATCTCTCTAGCATAATCTTCTAAATCTTCAACATGTTGATTCAAGTGATACCACTGATTTCTCACACTTGTATGTGATTCAATTAAAACAAATGGCATCAGGGTACAGCATGTTAGGAAACTTGTACTATAAAGAAGACTACTGAAAGAGTGCTCTTTAAAATTTTGAGTCAAGCAGTTAGGTATTCTCCTTAAAAATATTTATATTTATCATGATCTTCAAACCTAATGTGAAATCTAATTTGTAACCTAAGTTCTTTAAATCAAAGAAAATTAAACATGGAACAACAGCTATGGAAAATGAAACAAATGGAAGAATGGGAAGTGAGGTAGTAAATATAGCATATATTTATCGAAATAATATTTAGAAGAAAGATGAAGTATGTAATTTCCTCTCTTAAGATAAAACCATTCTGTAATATAACTTGAATTGTATATAAATAACTAGGTATTTTATTGTTTTTCATAATGTAGCTCTGTTGCACTAAGACACTAAATAAAAATTACTGTTTTATGATGTTAAGACATTAAGGACAGTATAGTCTGAAGATATTTATGCAGGGCAGCATATTTAGGAATTATAGTCTATTATAGATGGCAGGGCTAACTTAAAAGCAATTGCATTATTATATAGTTTGCAGTCCAATTGCACAGACTTTTCTGAAGTTCAAAATTTAAAGCAATCTCTTGTGAAAATATCTCTATTAGATTTAACTTACAAAGAAATTTAATGCTATATTAAAATAAATTAGTGAATAATGACAATGGGAACTATATTAAAATAAAATGTACCCTAATGTCACTGAGTTCATACAAAACCATGATAAGTCAGTGTATTGTGAGTAAAATAAAATAATATAATATGCAATTTTCAAAACTTAAATCCAACAAACCACCTGAACTGCTTTAAACTGAACTTACTGTTCTTAAATAAGATAATATTCTAATTAATAGTATACTAGTAAATGCTCAAACACTATCCAGTATGTTCTGAAGATTGAGTGTTTGAAAATCTGGTTTGGATTATGTGTCTATTGTATGTAACTTTTCAATCTTGGCATACTAACTGTAAGAATAAATTCCAGGATTACTTTTCCTCATTTATATTTTATTTAGCATGTTTCCAATAACAAGGAAAACGATTTCCCTCACTGTACTCTTTCTCTGGTCCCTTTTCTATTTTTTGATGTGGCTATTTGTAGGTAAAAAGTGAACTGAAAATTGAGAATGAGAAAAAAAATTAAAGTATTGGGATTAATTGGCCGATTAGTCAAAAATGAGACTCAAATTTTCTCCTTTTTAAAGAAACATATTTTCTTTAAATTGAGAGTCAAGGTTAGGGTGTGTAATGTGCTTTGGACAATCATTTGAAAGAAAGAATTGTAAAAAACTTGAAAAGTAATTTGATTAACCTTGGCTTTCTGATCATTAGTTATAATTTCAAGCAATTACGATTATTTCAACCTTAGGATTCAGAAACTAAGATCCATGTCAAAGATATTTTTTGCGTTGCATATATTAAAATACCTGTTTGCATTAATACCAGAGACATAGATGCACGGGGCAGAGTTGCTACAGGCTTTCCCTGTGCTCAGCTGATCATGAGGCATCTGGGAGGGGAGGAGGGTTCTAGCCCTTTCCCGCCATCCCAATAGTGCCTCGCAAGAGACAAAGGAACATACACACCATTCACAGCCATTTTCAACATCCGGACTCCACAGCTCATCCGAGCTCCACCCAAGAGAAAAGCCCATGTTTCCCTATTGTGATTCATCAGTAAATGTGCGAACTGAGAACCTACTACATTTGACATCTTGACAGAACCTGGCAAGCTACCCATGTCATATTTCATCTGCTAAAAACCAGTAACAATTATAGACCTCATTCCCATGACCTGAACAAATGGTTTGAGCTCTTCGTTTCCTGGAGCAAGCAGATGCCATTGGGCTACACTAGCATGAGATAGAACTATGAAGATGTTATTGGTGCCCACACAAGCAAATCAATAAACAATGGGAAGACTAGTGATAAAAGTTACAAGTAATTGTATAAATATTGCTTTAGGAAAAAGGGTTTAAATAGTATTGATTTTCTAAATTCTGATCTTCAATGTTTTGCCTCCACTAAATTGCTCACAACAAATGTTGGCAGGTGTGCTGTGAAAGAGGTGTTCTCATTCACTGTTGCTGGAAATGTTGTCTGGTTCACCTTTTTTTGGAAACCAGTATGGAGACATCTCAAATATAATAATAATTGATCTCTCATAGTACTCAATTATTCTACTTGCCATCTATTCCCAAAGTCAAAAACATAACTTCAGGGCCAGAGTGATAGTACAATGAAAGATTGTTTGCCTTGCATGTGGCCGACCTGTGTTCCATCCCTGGTATCCCATATGACCCCAAGAACCACCAGAAATAATTCCTGAGTGTAGAGTCAGTAGTAACCCCTGAGCATTGCTGGTCTGACCCTGCCCCCAAAAAATACCATATACCCATGTTAATTGCAGCACTCACTACATCAGTCAGAATAAAGAAACAACTTTAATACACAACAAAAAGTGAAAGATAAAGAAATTTTGCTACAATAGACAGTGGAATATTATGCACAAGAAAAAAAATTAAACTGCATAGCTTGCTGTAACTTGGATGAAACTGGGGGATCATGCTTAGGGCACTAAGCAAGAGAGTAGGACAACTATCTTCTCTTACGCATCCGTGTATTAAGAGAAATGAAACAATGGTACAGACAATATCAGTTGAAAATTAAACGACCTTAGGCACTCTTTTGAATCTATGAAAATCCTTTGTTAAGGGAATAGACAGTGGAATGATGAAGTTGAATGAAAACAGCTGAGGCTACTGGTCTTTGACAAATTGCTGGTTGGAAGGTGTGTAACCATATACAACAAAATCATAAGTGTCACAACCATTGTAAGTAAACCTATCAGCTATGATAAATATATTGTTTTAAAGAAAGAGAATTGCCGTATCCCAACAAAAACTTTGGAGCAAGCTTAGCTGAGTAGCAGCACCAAGAATGATATAATAGCTAGGGGACAGCAGCGTACAGCTGTGGCTTTGTACACAGAGGAACAAGAAGTTTGACATCTGATGATGGACAATACTAACTCCTCTCTTTCACTGCAAAAATATCTGATTACACCAAATAACCATTATGAAAGCCTTAAAGTTGTTATCACCTTATAAAAGACAAAGCATTTGTACTGTGAGGTAATTCCTCATATATCTAATATTTTTTGATATCTTATTAGCAGAAGCACTGACAGCTTTTGTTCCAGACTGGATTTCCAATATATTTGGAAAACAAAGGCTTGAATATAATTCAGAAAATATAGCAACTTGTAAGAACAACAAAATTTTTAAATTTTACATAATCTTGGATCCCAAGTACAGTGGTTAGAGAATTTGCTTTACATCCGGCCATTATGGTTGAATTCTGGCATCCCATATTGTCCTATGAGCAAAGTCAGAGGTGCTGTCTGAGATCAGAGCCAAGACTAAGCCATGAACATCTTTGAGTATCACTTACATCACATCACATGGTCACAAAATTAAAATAAAAAATACTATATAGTCTTGACATTATCAAGGTCCAGTGATTAGAGAAAAGGCATAAGACAACATAATTATCAACTTCACAATAAGAGGCATTCTATCTTTATGTGGTTAATGGAGAGGGGTAAATCCTACTAAAATAGTAAAGTATAAGTGACAACAGTAGATTTAATATAAAATATGAGGCATGCATAATAATTTTATATACACTGATACACATTAACATTTCATATATGCAGACACACATACTCACACTTGTAGTTTCTTTAGAACCATAGGAATCATTTTGGGATTTTGATAACTCTTTGTATTCAAATAATAATTGTATAAAAATAACTTAAATGTGAGTTTTGTCACCTATTCTTATATATTATTATTCAAGAAAAAACATTTACAAGTGTTTTAAATTCAGATACAAAAAAGGGTTAATTCTTAAATATTTTATGAAATATAGCAAGAAAAATACAATTTTAAAAATGGAATACCAAAATCTTTACATATAGAATTTGACATTATATATTTTACTGTGGCATTTGTATATTTTATGTTATAGTATATAATCCATTTATATATTTTATATTACATGTTATTAAATCCTACATCCCAAGGTGTTGCAGATGTGGCTGCAGTGAATAGCTGTCTACAGGTGGCAGACAGGAGACAGGCTTGTCTACACCCAGGGCTCTGCCCGTGGACCCGGGTTGGTTGATAGTCTGACATAGAAAAAGACTGGGGCCTCTGAGATGAACCCAGTGCCAAAACAGAGTCTGGCAAGCTACCCATGGTGTATTTGATATGCCAAAAACAGTAACAATAATGGACCTCATTCCCAGTGAATGGAGACGATACTGGCACCTGCTCGAGAAAATCAATAACCAACGGAGAGACAAGTGATACAAGTAATTTGATTAAATATTGTAATCATATATATGATTATCATATATATGATATTCTATACAATATAACCTATTATAAATTCTATAGTATATAATATAAATATATAATGTAATATTTATATTCTATATTATAGAATAGGGCAGAACATGTAATGAGATTTGGAGACAACTGCTGGACTAGAGCTTTTACCGACTGGATCCTAGGGATGTCAAAAGATCACGTGGCCACCCACCTACAAGATGGTCAGACTTCTTCGTCAATATCCTGAATTAACGGTTTGAGGCTCTTCGTATTCCTGGAGCAAGCAGATGCCATTAGGCTACACTGGAATGTGATATGGTCAAATGGAAAAGTTACTGGCACCCACTTGAGCAAATCAACCAATAATGGGATTCAAGTAATCAAGTGATTATATAATATAAATAATACAATATTAATATTACATTATATACTTTATATAGATTATATAATTTATGCATATTATATACAATATAATCTAAATGATTTGTTTTATAGAAGAAATAAAAATTGTGTTTAGCATATGTTTGCTAATACAAGTATCCTTTATAGTTGGTATCCATAGCTAAAGACTCTTTCTTGTATCTAATACTTTGTCATATTTACAGCTAAATTCACTGCTCATAATTTCTGTTGTAATACAGTCTTTGTAAGCATGCACTACTATTTTAAACAACTGAGTTCTGGGTAGCATTTGCTTCATATTTGTGTTATACACAACACTAGTACTGTTTCTATGCATGACATGTAGATCATAACTAATATTATTGCATAATATACATGGATGTCTGTGTTTGCCTAAAGGCCCACAATTTGGATATGAAAAATGGTGCCTTTAATGCATTGCTTATTAAAATATCTAGTGACTGTTATACATCTACCAAGATAAATGTATTGCTTTGACTGTTTCATGATCACTATGGAGAAATTCTGAGTCCACTCTCAATCCATCAACAAGTAGTCAGAAGATAAAAAGCTGTTCTAAGAGACTAGAAATGTATATATAAAATACTTACACTTAAAATTAACTTGGTGCTGGTGTGGATGTGGGGAAAGGGGGCACTCATCCATTGTTGGTGGGAATGCTGGCTGGTACAGCCTTTCTGGAAAACAATATGGACACTCCTCCAAAGACTAGAAATTGAACTCCCATTTGACCCAGCCATACCACTCCTGGGAACATACTGTGGGAGCCAAAAATACGCAGCACAAACACCATCCCTACTTTTATGTTCATATCAGCATTAGTCATATTAGCCAGAATCTGGAAACAACAATAGTGCCCTAGAATCGATGACTGGATAAAGAAGCTTTGGTACATCTACACAATGGAATACTATGCAGCTGTTAGGAAAAATGAAGTTATAAAATTTGCTTATAAATGGATGGACATGGAAAAGATTATGTTGAGTGAAATTAGCCAGAAGGAGAGAGACAGATACAGAATGACTGCATTTATTTGCATGACATAAATATATATGTACATATTATGATACTAATATCCAAGGTCAAGTGAAACATGACCTTGTATCAGGAGGTCTTGTCAAAGGTGGAAAATATCACAAACTTGTGGGAGTCAGAGGCTACGTAAGACAGAAAACAGAACAGTGTGCTAACAATTGTCGAGGTTACTAATACCAACCTAGAACTGAGCATTAAATACAGGCAAAAAGATACACATGACAACCCTTTAATATATATTCTGTAATCCATAGTCTGGTAGGGAAGGAAAAAAAGAAAGAGAAAGGGAAAGAAATAAAGAACCTGCCATGGATGGGGGCTGGGGGAGGGTGGAGGGAACCAGGTAGTTGGTGGTGGGAGATGGGCACTGGTGGAGGGATGGGTGCTGGAACACCCGTATGACCAAAATCCAAATATGAACTTTTTAATTGTATATCTTTGTAATTGTATATCTCACAATGGTATAATAAAATACTTTAAAAATAACTTGGCTCTCTTCCTGCTTTAAAGTAAAACACAAAACCAAAAAACACATACTCATCTCAAGAAGACATTCAAAGAGTATTGCATAGAACCCTTTCATTCCTTTCTTCCTTCTTTAATATACCCATCTACTTACTCAAAATTCAGAAATAAAGTTTTCATACAACTGCTTACTGTTTGTTAGATGCTGAAACACTTTAAAAATATAGTCCTATTGTTCAATACTAAAAATAAATTTGGGGGTTGTTCTGTGTAATTAACTCTTTCATAGAGATACTCCTTTTGATAGCCTAATATTAAAAGTGCCCAATTTGAATGTCAGAGAGATATTGACAATAGCTCTCATAGCTCACAGATTAAAACATAAGCTTTTATTTTACTCAAAGTCATTCATTCATTCATTCATTCATTCATTTTTGTGTCACATCCAGCAACACTCAGGGGTTACTCCTGGGTGTTTGCACAAAAAGTTACTCCTGGAAGTGCTCAGGGGACCATATGGAATGCCAGGGATTGATCCGGGTCAGCCATGTGCAAGGCAAGCGCCCCTACCTGCTGTGCTATCACTCTAGCCCCTCCAGTACTATTTGGACCGAAACTAATGGGTGGCACTAGTTTCACACAGATGATACTCAATACAATCAACCAATTCTAGGAGTGGAACCTGGTGCCATTGCATGCCATTCTTATTCTCTAATCTGTTGATACCCCCAGACTCCCATTAAAAGATTTAAGATGATTAAAAGATCAGTTTCTTTTAACTGATAAAAACATTTCACAGATTATAAATAATGCAAGTGCAAAAATATCTTTAGATCTTTGTTTTATTGTACACTTAGCATCATCATACCTGCTTTATATGAACTTATTTAAGAAAAGATACATTGGTGGTGGGAAAAGTGCACCTGTGTAGGTATTTATACAATATGCTGCAATATTGTATGACTGAGACTCAATCATGAACAGCTTTGTAAATGCCTATCTCACGGTGCTATAATAAAAAAAAAAAAAAAAAAAGGAAAAGTCTCAGTAATTGCTTATTCACATCTGGACATGAAGTCCTCTTTTGTGTTCTTCTTTAGCATTCTTATTTTGAATATAACAAAGTTTAGCATATTGGGCCTCCGAAGAAGAGATTGCAAAAATTTATACATGAGTACACAGACCCTTATTGACATATTTATTCATTTTTTCAGAAGAAATAAATAAAACAGAATGCTAATAAAAACAGACTGCACACTCCCGACTCTTGCCTTCCTATTCGTAATCCCTTAATATCTTCTTTTAGGATTGTATAAAAGGATTGCTTTTATTGATTGCAATCAATCTAACTGGCCTAGAAGTCTTTTCTCTCACCCAATTGGACAGAAAAGTTTCTTGGTGTATGTATTGCTGTCTGCTGTCAAAAGATCTTGGTTTACATACTGTCTACTACCTAGGCCACACTCAACCAGGAGTAAGGTCAGAGTGCTCAGGACACCAGCAAACTGGTCAGCGCTCTAACACAGAGGCTCAATTCTAGGTTCCGTACTATTGGATAGTACTTTCCTAGATAGCCAGGAAGTTGCTGTACCACTCTCCCCTGATTTTGTCCTTTTCTCTAGGATTAAGGACCTATTTAAACGCTTATCCGATGAAGAAAGTTAATATATAACTCAAACATTGTGGGAAGATAAAGGTGATCAGGAAATGTACTCTGGACACCTAGAGTGAGGTAGCCTTTCTGATTAACCCCTTGGAGATGCTGATTGTTCCATGGCGA